>OZ012737.1:625468283-625538283 GCA_963859935.3 Lathyrus sativus
CACTAAAAAATAATTCCTGAGCACCCCTCCACGAATCTACTCCACCACTTGGTTCCAAAGTTCATTGCTACCAACATATTCACCAAGAAATCCCACTCCACACAGTCATACGCCTGCGTAAAGTCTACCTTGAACATTAAGCATGGATGATTCCTCCTCTTTGCAAGATCAAGTATCTCATTCGTGACTAAGACCCCATCTAGAAGTTGTCTCCCTGGTATGAAGGCAGTTTAACATTTGTATATAAGCTTCCCAATCACCTTACTCAACCTTGATGCTAACATCCTCGAGATAATCTTATAAATGCTTCCTACAAGACTAATTGGACGAAATTCATCAATACTTTGGAATAAGTGCAATAAAAAAAGACAATAGAGGTTTAGGAAATGTTGTTGTTGCACAAAAATCTTGAATACATTCCATCACATCCGGTCCTACTATGCTCCAACATCTTTTAAAAAAGTCCAAGTTAAAACCGTCAGGACCGGGGCTTTTATGACCATCACCATAACAAACAACGTCATAAATTTCTTCATTGCTAAACTCCTCCTGCAACCAATCTCTACCCTCAACTGAAAGCTTAGGAAGGTCTCCAAAATTCATTGTTGGCCTTCTACTTCTATCCTTCTTAAACCTTGCTACAAAAACATCTTTAATGGCTCCCTTAACTTCTTCAACCTCTTCTACACGCACTGGCCCTACCTTAATATAAGAAATATGGTTATTCCTTAGTCTTGTTTTCATAAAAGCATGAAAGAACCTTGAGTTGGCTTTTCCATCCTTGATCCATCTAGATCTTAACTTTTTCCATATCATACTCTCTTTAACTCTTTAGTTACTCCACATCTCTGAAATTGCTTCTTTTCTTAATAACATCTGGCCTTGCTACAAAACATCCTCATGATCCGGCAAATTATCTTCAATGTCATTTAAGGTCTTCACACTAGCATCTATATTTAGGTTCACCCAACCAAATACATTCTTATTCCACCAACGGATTTCCTATCTTAGATATCTAAGTTTCTGAGCCAACTGAGTATCCTTGCCTCCTAGCCCCATACCAGAACTCCAAGTCTCTTTTACAAACTTAAGGAAACTCGGATGTTCGAACCAACTTGAAAATACCTTAAATGGTTTCGGGCCCCAATTTTTATGGTTGAACTTCATCCATATTGTCCTATGGTCTGATATATCTCGCACCCCTACATGTTGAGCCACCACCTTCCACTTATGAATCAAACTGAAATTCTAGTAACAGACAGGCGATGTTATGTCGGATGTTATGACATCCGCTTCTGAACAGATTATTAAGCTTAGCAGTAAACAAGTAATGAAAGCAGTAAAGAACACATGAAAGTTTTTACCCAATTCGGTGCAAATCACACCTACTCTGGGTGCTACCAAGCCAAGGAGGAAATCCACTATAAGCAGTGTTAATTCAGAGCTAAACCACCAGTTTACAACTCCTCACTTAAGACCTACACAATGCAATTTCAATCTAACTCTAGACCTGAGTTCCTACTCACTCCCCCTCAATCACAGCAGTGATATCAATCAAATAACAAACAGATTCAAAAGGAAGACACACTTCAAACAAATCTTAATCTTTCTTAAAAGCTTCAATCAAGAGACATAGCACTCTAACTTAAGAGCTTAGAGTGACATAACCAAAACACCTCTCAAAAACCACACTAGTCCAATGCAAACATCAAGATGATAATTGCTTGGCTCACAAGAAAACCTAAGACAAAAACACACATGAAGATATAAACCCCAAAACAGAATTCTTCACACCAAAATCTCTGAGTCTTTAGTAAGGATCGCCACTCTTCTTTATATGCAGCACATGGGCCTTGGGCCTAGGTAACATAAATTAGGTTTAACCAAGTTAATCCAATTTCCACAATTCAAGGTGCTAAAAGATAGGCCTTAGGCGTTTCCTAGAATATAGCCTGAGATAAAGTAGGAAACCTAACAGAAAACAAACCAGTGCCCATGCTGGCAGATACCTGATGTCACAACATTCAGCGTGACATCCAGTAAACTCTGTATTAGCTAACTAAACATATCCTGCAGAACACTGCATAAGTATGTCATGACATCAGTCAAGACATCTACACATATAACAATGTTTTACCACAAAATTTAGCCAATCAAGAACATCTACAAACTCCCCCTTTGGCAAGTTTTTGGCTAAAACAACTTGTCACCATATCAGAGAACACATGCAGCAGAAAAGTGCATAACACACAGCCAATCATGCAGAATAGCTAATACACTACCATCACACAAAACCTGTTGTACTACCATATTAGGAAAAAAACTCCAAAGCAAGGAGAGTAAACACAAACTCCTCCTCAACAGATTCAAAACAGCCCACCTAGGCTACTCAAAGTTCAAAAATAAACCAAGGCTACAACTAACAAGAACAACACCCTGTTAACAACCAAGTAACAGGATCAACATCATGTTAACAACAAAAGAGCAGTAGCAGCAGCTATTATCTTCACACATGCAAATCACACTAGTAAAACAACCTAGAACTAGGTATACAATCAGAGCAATAGCACATCATATCATCTTCTCAGCTACTACCTGTTAGGGACAAACACTAAGTTGTAGTAATACAGCCAATCCAATCTTCTCCCCCTTTTTAGCCAGAAATTTAAGATCAAAAACTAATGGAATAATATTGATCAGAATAGTAAAAAAAATATGTTAAGGGTATGGAAACCCCAATATTACAACCCAAAAAAAACTAGCTAAACCAACAGCAGACCATGAAAAATTATCACAAGTGCTCTAGTTATCAGACTCAGAGCCATCACCAGCATCATCACCATCATTTTCTTTATCAGTGCCATCATCGGGACTAGCATTTGATTCATCTTTGTCTGATTTAGCTTCATTTTCATTACCTTCCTCATAACCATCATCCTGCTCATCCTCATTGTTGTCAGCAAGCTCAGCATCTTCATCCATCTCAAGTGAGCTTATCAACTTTTCAAGAGTCAGCTTTCTTGTGTCCAGCTCCTTACAGGTCTTGTTGAGCATAACAATGACTTCAGGTTTACTTTTTTTTGAGCTCCCCTTGGATGTCTCAGCAGAAGTCATGACAATGTCAGAAACATGAGTTCCTTGAAACAGCTTGTGGTGAAAGGACAGAGGACTTTCTCTCTTGCACATAGTGTCATTGTAATTTAAAATATTAGGATATTGGTTCAATATGATACCACATATAATAGATGGGAAAGCAATAAGGCCTTTCACACTATAGCTTCCTGCATGCTTCATTGTTTGATCAAAGATGTAGAAGCCGTAATCAAACTTTGTCTTAGTTCCAACAACATATATGAATTTTCCCAAGACAGTAACAATAGTGGATTTGTGGTTTGTGGGCACCCAGTTTGCAGCTCCAATATTATGCAACATTGCATACTACACACTTAGCTTACTAGCAACCAGTTTCCCTTTTAAGAGCCAGCTTTTGACCTGGTTGGAAGTGATGACTTGACATACTTTGTTGTCAGAAGCAGCAAGATCAGTTTGAGCTTTATCAGATCTTCCCAGTTAGTTGTTGATAACAGTTGACGAGAAGGTGACACACTTTCCTCTCACATACACTTTTCTAAAATCCTTTGACTTTCTATCAACACAGTCTTCTGATAAATTCACAATGAACTCCTTCACCGAACTTTCATAACACTTAGAAAAATGGGTAACAGTCTTCATTAACCCAGCTTCATGAATTAGATCCATGATTTCCTTACACTCAAGAGCATTCTGAGCCAACTCCCTTTCCAAGGCCAACCTCTTCTGGTAAACATACTTCCACCTGTTGACACTAGAAGGATAATGAAAGGAGATATTATCAATAGGTACCTCAGGCACACTAGCAGCAAGCTTGCTAGTTGTTGGCTTCTTCTTGGGAGGAATGTCAGTGGCATCACGAGTGACATCAGAGTCTGAGTCAGATTCAACAATTATTTTAGCCTTTCTTTTCTTTGGAACCACCTTGCTCTAAGATTTTGTAGGGGCAACATAAGTACTTTTTGCCATAGTTTTCTTCTTGGGAGGACTTTGAGCAACAGTCTTCTTTTCTTTCCTAGTCATGAGCCTTTTGGCTATAATGGGGTTGATAGATGCTATCAGTTCATTATTTGAGTAGTCATCAAGGTTCACCACATTTTCAGTACCAGCATTGTTATTGATTTCCTTAGCAACATTACCATCTTCATCAACATCATCATTCTGAAAACGATCATCATTCTCAACATTACCATAGTTTCAACATCTTGATTAACATCAGTTTCTTGATTAAGGTAGGGTTTAGGAACCTCAGTGTTAAGAGGGATGGATATCCCAAGCACATCATTTTGTTCATTCAAGATACTGGAGACTAGGTTTACAATAGCATTGTGAACATACCTAGAGCCTTCCCTAGTCGTGTCCTCGTGAGGGGCAGAGGATGAGGTGTGAGAGGCCTTACACGATATTGTTTCTTCAGGTCTTCTTACATGTGGAGTTCGTGGCTTCTTCACATTCATACCTTCTGGGTTCACCATTCGCAGAGGTGCAACATCAAGAACCTGATTAGGGTTGATAGGGTCAATTCTTGGAACAGAGTCAGGATTAGAAGTGGAGGACATTTTCTTGGGAGAGAGAGAGTCCGGTTGTTGAGACATTTTGGATGACTTTGAAAAAGTGAGTGAGAGTTTTCTGTGGTTGTTGAGGAAAGTATGAAAGATGAAGGAGTGGTATGGACAACAAATGAATCAGAGGTACCGTGTATAAGTGCTAGAGTGATATGATTGCAAAAGGAGAGGGAACTTAAAATTTTGACCAATCAGCAGATAATTAATATTTAGACTGTTCAAAATATAATTCCCAAATATCATTAATCGCTATAATTCCTCATAGAGACAAATTCCCAACTTACTTCTGAACTTCTCAAATTGTGTAGCCTCTAGAGCTTTTGTAATCACTTTGTCTTGCACAAGATATTTTATGGAGTGATGTTTGATATCAATGTCATTGGTTCTACTATGCTGAATTGGATTGCAATATAATGTCATGACATCCTGAGTGACATTGACAACCTGACTTTCACCACAGAATTTTCTTTCACCAATTGTTAGCTTTGGAATTCCTCTCACTGCTTCCTTGGATATGATCTTTTTCATCCCTCTTAGATGAAGATGTCCAAGTTTTCGATGCCACAATTTAACCTCCTTTTCTTCTTTGGCCACAGACCAAACAGTGGAGTTATTTGAGACTTTAGGCTCCCATAAGTAGCAATTGTCTTTAGATCTAGATCCCCTCATGACTTCCTCATTTTCTCCATTGGTGACAACACATTCTTCTTTAGTGAATCTGACATTGAATCCTTGATCACATAACTGACTGATACTAATAAGGTTTGCAGTCAGTCCTTTCACCAACAAAACATTATCTAGGTCTGGAACTCCAAGACAGTCT
This sequence comes from Lathyrus sativus, assembly GCA_963859935.3. Classification (NCBI taxonomy): domain Eukaryota; kingdom Viridiplantae; phylum Streptophyta; class Magnoliopsida; order Fabales; family Fabaceae; genus Lathyrus; species Lathyrus sativus. The sequence goes on from OZ012737.1 coordinate 625,473,762, forward strand.
AGTTTTTCAACACCTTTGATTTCCCCTTTATCTCCATCACCAAATGTCACGTAACTAGTGGAATGAGGTTTGATGTCTGTAACAACCCAATTTTTGAATAGTTAATTATTCATATTAATTAATTGATTTATTTGGATGATTTTAATTATTGGAATTTTGGTAGATATTTGAGAGAGGAAATATGATGGAAGGAAATAGAATAGAAAGACATATAAGGAAAAGTGGAAGGAAAAGGAAATAATAGAAACATAAGAGAAAGAGAAGAGAAAGAAAGAGGAAGAGGAGAAAAGAGAAGGAAAAGAAGGAAAAGCTTAGAAAGCTCAAGAACAACTTCTAGCTTCGATTTAATCAAGGTAAGGGTGTGAAATATCATTATCTTGTCAATGTATATGATTGTATGGGTGTGTTTGGATTGGTTTGCATGTTTTCATCTTTTTCCATTCTAGGGCAGAAATGAATTTAATCGATAGAGTCCATGTTTGAACGGTTAAAATCTGGGATAAATGGTGTAGGTTAGTCGAGAAATTTTAGGCTAAGACTACTGGAATTCGTTGGAATTGAATCGGTTGATTTTGTAATAAATTTATGATTTTGGACAGTTGGGGTTTGGAATATCGCAGACGTTCGCTAGCACCTTCGCTAGGCGAGCAGGTCGCGAGTGTTTGTTGTAGCGAGCTAGTAGCGAATGGCCCCAGACTTGGAAAGAATGTAATTGACCCTCTTCGCTGGTAGCGAGCGAGGTAGCGAGGGGTTCGGTAGGCGAAGCCCTAACGAGTAGGTAGCGAAGCCTTAGAGTAGCTTCTGTTTGCCTTCGCGAGCTTGTTCACTAGGCGAACAGGTAGCGAGTGTTCGCTAGGAACTCGCTAGGCGAGTAAGCTAGCGAGTGTGGCAGTATTTTCATTTCCTTGTGTTTCCATTCAATGTTGATTGTTTGGTTCGATTGCGTTCAATCCTTATCAAAAATGAATAGTTTGTGTGATGTTGTGTGATATGTCGTGGGTAGCCGTATGGTGTGAATCCTAGATTGTAGAATCAATTGTGGAAATATGGTCTTTTGACAAACATATGCATTGTTTAAATTACTTAAAAGTGCATGATGAATGTGATTGAGTTCGTTGTCGTTGGCGCGATATTGTGAGTGCATAATAATTGTATGCGATTGTGTGTGAAGGATGCATGAGAATATATTGTGAATATATGTGCATTGCTTGGTAAATGTGATGATGATGTTGAAAATATGCATATGTGTAATGCTCATACTCACTGGGGTAGAATAACAAGATGTTATTCCTAGTGGAGTAATCACTGGGGTAGAATGACAAATGTTGTTCCTAGTGAGGTATAGTGACATGGTCGTATACACTGGGATAGAATGACTAAGATGTCGTTCCTAGTGGAATAATCATCGGGGTAGAATAACTGAGATGTTGTTCCTAGTGGGGTATACACGATGTACCCATAATCCCAAATAGGGATTGGTGAGAATTGATGAGTTTTATATGAGTCACATGGCATAGATATCATTGGTATATGAAAGTATGCTTGTGTGTGAATTGTTGAGTTGAGAAATTTGGATGTATGTATGAGAAAATAGGCTTGGTGATTATCCATAATTTTTTAAACATATATTGTAATGTATATGATGATTAAAATGAATTGTGGTGAGAAAATGTGGAATATGTGCATTCTATACTTGTGTGTGTGTGTGTGTGTGTGTGTGTGTGTGTGTGTGTGTATATATATATATATATATATATATATATATATATATATATATATATATATATATATATATATATATATATATATATATATATATATATATATATATATATATATATATATATATATATATATATATATATATATATATATATATATATATATATATATATATATATATATATATATATATATATATATATATATATATATATATATATATATATATATATAATTATATGCATTGATTGTTATGATAATATTTCTCACCCTTCTGTTGTTTTATAATGCTCTTTAAGGCATTGTAGATAAGTATTGCTGGAGGTCTTTTGTGAAGTGTAGCTTCATTCTTTTGGTCGGTTAGCTCTGATATGTAGCACCGGGTAGTTAGGATTGTATAGCATTCTTTTGTGATACATTTGTATATATATCTGCTGACAAATGTTTATGTAAACATGAATGACATGGTGAATCAAACTAGATGATATGTATTTATGTGATTACATGTTTAAAATGATTCAATGTTTATATTTTTCGCTTTTAATTCTAAATATTGAGATGTGGGTGTAAGGACTAAGTTCCTCTGTTGAAGCTACTCCACTGTTGCATGTCTTTTATAGAGCAGGTGTTGTATGTTTCAATTTTGTGTATGATGTGACATGCCTCTTTTATACCATGTTTTAATTATACTCTGATAAAATTTTAATATGTGCTTAGATGATTTATTTGTTTATTTGGGGGTGTAGAAGGGGGTGTTACAATGTCCACCAATAAGTTATTTATTCTAATCATATGTTTTGAATAGCCACTATCAAAATACCAGTCTTCTTTGGCTGATACCCTTAGAGAGGTATGAGCTATTAGAGCAACATCCTTAGCAACCCATTGTTGTTTCTTGATAAAAGTATCCTGTTTGGGTTTGGCTTGATGAGTATGGCTGGGAAATCCATACAGCCTGAAGCAAAAAGGCTTTATATGTCCAAATCTTACACAGTAGTGACACTTGTACCTTTGGAACTTTCTCTTTGTCTGGTTTACGCTTCTGTTCCCATGATGTTGAGATATCGGTCTTGACATCCGATTTGTCAAATGATCTTCAGGTTTTGACTTTTTGAGCCCCAAGGTGGGTCCCTGTTCACCAACAAAACCTATTCCAGACATGTATCTTGTTTTTTGACCACCTTGTAGAATTTCTTCTAGAGTGTCAGTTCCATTGTTTAACATCCTGATAGACTTTGACATCTGATCAAGTTTGGAATTCAACAAAACGACCTCACTGTTGAATGAGTCTATGGTTGCAAGATGCTCTTTCTTCTCAGCCTCCAACTCCTTTATGAGTTTCTTTTGCTTCTCCCCTTGTTGGCATACTTCTGTACTTCTAATACACAGATTTTTATATGAGGCTGCAAGTTTATCAAAAGTCAGCCCATCTTCACTAGAATCATCATCAGATACACATACACTAGTTAGTGCAGTGACATGTTTTGCAGATTATTCTTCTGATCCACTCTCAGAATCTCCATCAGACCAGGTGACAGTCTTTTGCTTCTTGAGGAAAGTGGGACATTGAGCTCTAATATGACCATAGCCTTCACATCCGTGGCACTAAATTCCTTTGCCTTGGTTGGACTTTTCTTCAGATTCAACTCTTCTACTGGTGTCATAGGGGATGTTCTTGACATTAGGTATGGTCTTCTGATCTATTATTCTTATCAATTTGTTGAATTGTCTTCCAAGCATAGTTATAGCTTCTTATAGATTTTCCTCACTTCCACCATTGTCTTCATCTGAGTCCTCTTCCGTATTTGATACAAAAGTTATGCTTTTGTTCTTGTTTTCAGCATTTTCACACATTCCCATCTCAAAGGTTTGGAGGGAACCAATGAGTTCATCAACCTTCATGTTGCTGATATCTTGAGCCTCTTCTATAGCAGTAACCTTCATGGCAAATCTCTTGGGCAATGATCTGAGAATCTTTCTTACAAGTTTTTCTTCAGACATTTTCTCTCCTAAGGCTCCTGAGGTATTGGCAATCTCAAGAATATTCATGTAGAAATCATGAATGGTCTCATCCTCTTTCATCCTTAGATTCTCAAACTTAGTAGTCAACATCTGTAGTCTAGACATCTTGACCTTTGAGGTACCTTCATGAGTTGTTTTAAAAGTATCACAAACCACTTTGGCCAGTTCACAGTGATGAACAAGTCTGAATATATTCTTATTTATCCTATTGAATAGAGCGTTCAAGGCCTTATAATTTCCAAGAGCCAAAACTTCTTGCTCTTTACTCCACTCTTCTTCAGGTATTTGCACAGTTGATGCGTCTTTCCCTGTCTTTATTAGATGTTCCCATCCTGAGTTAGCTGCTCTCCAGGCCTTGCTATCTAGAGATTTCAAGAAGGCTATCATACGAGGTTTCCAGTAGTCATAGTTAGATCCATCCAGAATAGATGGTCTATTCACAAATCCTACATCCTTGTCCATAGTACCAGAATTTATCGTCCCTAGATCTCACCCAGAAAATAACAGGCAGCATGCCAGCTCTGATGCCAATTGAAATTCTAGTAACAGATAGGCGATGTTATGTCGGATGTTATGACATCTGCTTCTAAACAGATTATTAAGCTTAGCAGTAAACAAGTAATGAAAGCAGTAAAGAACACAGAAAATTGTTTACCCAGTTCGGTGCAAATCACACCTACTCTGGGGGCTACCAAGCCAGGGAGGAAATCCATTATAAGCAGTGTTAATTCAGAGCTAAACCACCAGTTTACAACTCCTCACTTAAGACTTACCCAATGCAATTTCAATCTAACTCTAGACCTGAGTTCCTACTCACTCCCCCTTAATCACAATAGTGATATCAATCAAATAACAAACAAATTCAAAAGGAAGACACACTTCAAACAAATCTTGATTTTGCTTAAAAGCTTCAATCAAGAGACATGACACTCTTGCTTAAGAGCTTAGAGTGACATAACCAAAACACCTCTCAAAAACCACACTAGTCCAATGCAATCATCAAGATGATAATTGCTTGGCTCACAAGAAAACCTAAGACAAAAACACACGTGAAGATATAAACCCCAAAACAGAATTCTTCACACCAAAATCTCTGAGTCTTTAGTAAGGATTGCCACTCTTCTTTATATCCAGCGCATGGGCCTTGGGCCTAGGTAGCATAAATTAGGCTTAACCAAGTTAATCCAATTTTTCCACAATTCAAGGTGCTAAAATATAGGCCATAGGCGTTTCTTAGAATATAGCCTGAGATAAAGTAGGAAACCTAACAGAAAACAAACCAACCTCCTTGCTGGCAGATACTTGATGTCACAATATTCAGCGTGGCATCTAGTAAACTCGGTATTAGCTAACCAAACATATCCTGTAGAACACTACACAAGTATGTCATGACATCAGTCAAGACATCTACACATATAACAATGTTTTACCATAAATTGCAGCCAATCGAGAACATCTACACAAACCTTTAGTTAAAAGAAAACGGTCTAACCTACTTCGACAACCACCTCTAGAATTATGCCATGTGAATTTGTTTCCAACAGTAGAAGGATGAATGAGATCTATTGTCTCAATAAAAGCTGAGAAATCATTGCTTTCCACCTTGCAATCAACCTTATTTCCCCTCATTTCCTCTTTGAACATGACTGCATTGAAGTCACCGCCTAGTAACCATTCTCCTTGTGGGAAGCTGGTCTTGAACTTAATCAATTCGGTCCACAGTCTCCTCCCTCTACCAATCTACAAGGTGAGTAGATATTCACCAAATAGCATATTGAGTCCTTTCATTTGCACACAATGCCCAAACAGATAATATTCCCCTAAAACTGCTTTCCACAAAAATATTCCTCTTATTCCAAACAGATAATATTCCTCCTGACTTCCTTGTGGAATTAATAGCAGACCATCCATAATTTTTGTTGCCCCTAATATTCCTCACCATATGTTCTTCCATGTATTGGATTTTAGTTTCCTAAATAAAACAGAAGTCAACTTTGCCTTCTGCTATCATATGACGGGTTCTTCACTTTTTGATGGAAAATCCACACCCTCTAATATTCAATGACAGTATATTCATGGAACCACGAATTGATTCTCCTTCCTTGCTTTAAAACACCTTTTATCTCTTCCTTCCAGCTCTCTTACTACTCCTTTAAATAAATCATCATCTTTATCTCCTTCTACACCCATTTCTTTTATCAGTTGCCATACCCTAGATGACATGTCCTCCATAGACTTCTTGATTCACGAATTTCCTTTGATCATGTCTCCATCACTTAAAGAATCACAACAAAGTACAAACCCACTAGTAAAACTTTAGCTATTTTCACTACTTAATGCTTCACTATTGATTTGTGTACTAACATTTGCCCCTGCAACCAGATCTCCAACCTTCTTACAGTCTGCACTGATTAAAGCTGAGAAGTAAGATGGAGCAAAGGGAATTTGTATATTTTCATAGATATCCTTTAAAGGTTTTGTTCTTTGTCCCTTAGACCCCCAAAACCATTATGTCTGGCCCAGTAGGATAAGATTCAATTGGATCTTCCCTAGAAATTGCTCTCAACGGGCTTAATGCCACAAGGCCCATATCAAAAGGATAAAAGCTAGGTTCACAGCTAGACGCCAACAGTTGGTTAGTCTTGTTAACCGCAACTAGTTCCTTTTCCACAATATGTTTGTTTTGGAAAGGGGACCCACATACTGCATTTTCACAATGCAAAGCAATGCCTGGCACCTTTTCACCTACCAGATATTTTGTATTTTCATCATCATTGTGAGACATTGGATCGAACTCTAGTGTGGTCGAAGTCTGTTCGCAAGTAATGCGTGTTGTAGTCGAAGTTTGTTCTAACATGCATGAGTAAATATTGCTAAGGTTGTTAGCATGAGTAAATATTGCTAAGGTTATTAGCATGAGTAAATATTGCTAAGGTTGTTAGCATGAGTAAATATTGCTAAGGTTGTTAGCATGAGTAAATATTGCTAGGGTTGTTAGCATGTTGAATTGGGTCTTGCTTGTAAGCTCAACTGTTTAAGTTAGCTTGTACCCTAAGTTAGCTTGTAATGGGTAATTGTTAAAAAGCCCATTAGGTTAGTGTGCTATTTTATTATAAATAGGATGCTAGTTTCTCAATCTTGAGAATAAGGAAAAATAGGAAGATAAAATCCTAATTTCAAGGGAGAGAGGTTATTTTGTTATTCTTGTATACTTGTAATCTTGTTCTAAGAGAAAGGAAAGAATAGCAGTTTAATAACCAATCCTTGTTGTTCCTTGTTGCCTTTTTTTTTCTTTATTAACCCTAACCCTTGTGTGTTTCTTGATAAGAAACCGTGTATACTTTGTTTAACGGTATCCTATTCACAACAAATTGGTGCGGTGAGCGTGGAGAAGATGCCTTCAACAAAGTATGAGATTGAAAAGTTCACCGGAGTGAACGACTTTGGTCTGTGGCGCTTGAAGATGAAAGCCCTATTGGTTCAGCAGGGTTGTTTGGAAGCGTTGAAGGGTGAGGCAGCCATGGACGTTGCGTTAACGGCAAAAGAAAAGACGAGCATGATCGAGAAAGCCCACAGCGCAATATTATTGAGCCTTGGTGATAAGGTTCTTCGATAGGTATCAAAGGAGACTACAGCATCGGGATTATGGGTGAAACTTGAAAGTTTGTACATGACCAAATCTCTGGTGAATCGACTATACCTGAAGCAAGCTTTATATTCATTCAAGATGAGTGAAGACAAAGTGTTGGCTGAGCAGTTGGATATGTTCAAAAAGCTGATTCTTGATCTTGAAAATATTGATGTGAAGATCGATGATGAAGATCAAGCACTATTGCTGCTATGTGCTTTGCCCAGAACACATGCTCACTTCAAAGAAACTCTCTTGTATGGAAGGGAGTCCCTGACCTTTGAAGAAGTTCAATCAGCCTTGTATTCTAAGGACTTGAACGAACGAAAGGAGCATAAACCTTCGACGGTGGGCGAAGGTTTGGCCGTTAAGGGAAAATTCTTGCGAAAGGATGGTAAGTTCGACAAGAAAAAAGGTAAAAGTCAACAGAAGTCTTATAGTGACGAAACATCTAGTATTCGATGTTACCACTGTAAGAAGAAGGGTCACATAAGAAAGTTGTGCCCTGAACGCCTGAAAGATCATGGAGGTAATGGCAATGCAGCCATTGTTCAAGATGACTTCGACTCATCTGATGTTCTTGTGGTTTCAAGTGGCGACTCGAGGAAAGAGTGGATTATGGATTCAGGTTGCACTTGGTACATGACTCCAAACAGAGAATTGTTCGAGGAGCTATGTGATCAAGATGGTGGATCTGTGCTGTTAGGAAACAACAAATCTTGCAAAATTGCAGGTATTGGATCTGTGAGATTCAAGCTCCATGATGAGTCAATAAGGTTATTGACTGAAGTCAGGTACGTACCTGACTTGAAGAGAAATTTGATTTATCTTGGTGAATTCGACAGAAAAGGATATGTTTTTCAAGGAGAGAAAAGTATCCTAAGAGTCATGAAGGGGTCGAAGGAAGTCTTGAGAGGCGTGAAGAAACAAGGCTTGTATACCCTTGAGGCTGAGGTTGTAAGTGGTTTGACAAATGTTGCATCCACGAAATCTATGTCGAAGACAAAATTATGGCACATGAGATTGGGCCATGTCAGCGAAAGAGGCCTGGTCGAATTGGGGAAGCAGAACCTGCTAGGAGGTGACAAAGTTGAAAAGTTGGAATTTTGTGAATCTTGTGTAGTTGGTAAATCCTGTAGGGCAAAGTTTAACAAAGGCAATCAAAGAACACATGGATCCCTGGATTACATTCATGCTGATCTTTGGGGGCCTGCAAGGAATCCTTCACACTCAGGTGCAAGGTACTTTCTATCCATCGTTGATGACTATTCCAGAAAGCTATGGGTATTCATTCAGAAGACGAAGGATGAAACTTTTGAGAATTTCAAAAGTTGGAAGATTCTGGTCGAAACTCAAACTGGCAGAAAGGTTAAGAGGTTGAGAACCGACAATGGCCTTGAATTCTGCAATAAAGCGTTCAACAGTTACTGTGTTGAGTCTGGAATTGCAAGGCATAAGACTGTAGCAGGTACTCCTCAACAAAATGGCTTAGCTGAGAGATTCAATCGAACAATCCTTGAAAGGGTTAGATGCATGTTGGTTAGTGCTGGATTGAAGAAGGTGTTTTGGGCGGAAGCTGTTTCGACAGCAGCTTACCTGATAAATAGATGTCCCTCGACTGCCTTGGGAATGAAGACACCTGAAGAAGTTTGGTCGGGACATCTACCTAGTCTCGACAGACTGAGAGTATTTGGTTGTGTGGTCTATGCTCATATTAGGCAAGACAAGGTCGAACCTAGAGCTCTGAAATGCATGTTCATGGGATACCCTGAAGGAGGCAAAGCTTATAGGCTATGGTGCCTAGAGCCAGGTCACAGGAGGTGTATCACCAGTCGAGATGTAGTTTTCAACGAAGCAGAGATGGCTTTCAAGAAAACTGATGATGCTGACGAAGAGCTGGAACAGGGAGAGATTCCTGTTGAGGTGGAGCATGTTGATGCTGAATTGCTTACCCCAGATGAAGTCGAAGAAGACACAGAAGATGTTGTCGAAGATGAGGAGACTGATAATGACTACCTGCTAGCAAGAGACAGGTCGAGGAGAGTCATCAAGCCACCTCAGAGACTTGGGTATGCAGATCTTATAGCTTATGCCTTAATCTCTGCAAGTGAGGTTCTAGACGAAGAACCTAGAGACTATAAGGAAGTTATGAGGAATCAAAAGAAGAAAAATTGGTCTTTGATGTATGCTATGGTCTGTACTAGACCCGACATAGCATATGCAGTAAGTCTTGTAAGCAGGTACATGGCGAATCCTGGAAAGGCTCACTGGCAAGCATTGAAGTGGATTTTAAGGTACATAAATGGGTCTCTGAATAGAGTCCTAATTTATGGTGGAGCCTTGGGTGAAGATAGTAAAGCAGTAATCGAAGGATATGTCGACTCTGATTATGCAGGTTGTATGGATTCTAGAAAATCTATCTCCGGATATGTGTTCACTATGTTTGGGACAGCAATCAGTTGGAAAGCAACACTTCAGAAGGTCGTTGCCTTATCAACCACTGAAGCGGAATATATTGCTCTAACTGAAGCTGTGAAGGAAGCAGTGTGGCTTGAAGGTTTTGCAAAGGAGCTAAAACTTCAAGGTCGAGTTATCACTGTTAAATGTGATAGTCAAAGTGTAATACATCTGTCGAAGAATTCAGCGTATCATGAGCGAACCAAGCACATTGATGTGAGGCTGCATATCATCAGAGGGGTAATCGAGCGTGGAGAAGTCCAAGTGCTGAAAGTTTCGACAGATCATAATGCTGCTGATATGATCACCAAGACATTGCCCAGTTGCAAGTTTTTCCACTGTATGCAGTTAATAAATCTGCATGAAGAAAGCTAGTTTCTTGATGTTATAGAGTTAGATCCAAGGTGGAGATTTGTGAGACATTGGATCGAACTCTAGTGTGGTCGAAGTCTGTTCGCAAGTAATGCGTGTTGTAGTCGAAGTTTGTTCTAACATGCATGAATAAATATTGCTAAGGTTGTTAGCATGAGTAAATATTGCTAAGGTTGTTAGCATGAGTAAATATTGCTAAGGTTGTTAGCATGAGTAAATATTGCTAGGGTTGTTAGCATGTTGAATTGGGTCTTGCTTGTAAGCTCAATTGTTTAAGTTAGCTTGTACCCTAAGTTAGCTTGTAATGGGTAATTGTTAAAAAGCCCATTAGGTTAGTGTGCTATTTTATTATAAATAGGATGCTAGTTTCTCAATCTTGAGAATAAGGAAAAATAGGAAGATAAAATCCTAATTTCAAGGGAGAGAGGTTATTTTGTTATTCTTGTATACTTGTAATCTTGTTCTAAGAGAAAGAAAAGAATAGCAGTTTAATAACCAATCCTTGTTGTTCCTTGTTGCCTTTTTTTTCTTTATTAACCCTAACCCTTGTGTGTTTCTTGATAAGAAACCGTGTATACTTTTTTTAACGGTATCCTATTCACAACAATCATGAACCTTGTATTCCTTCCCACCGTATGCCTTACTCTTCCCTATATTCTTATTCTGATTCTCATGTTCTCTATGTTCATTATTACTGCTATTCTCTAAGCCTACCTCATTTATGTCATCTTGGCTTGTGTGTGTAGACAAGACATCATTATCTTCTACCTCCAATGACACAGTTTCAGAGACTCCATGATCTTCATTTGAATCATTTTCATCTTCATTTCCTTCATCGCTAGACCAATTATGCTCATCTTCCTTCATACGAATGGTCATCTGGTTCGGCCCATGGAAATCCTCAAGCAACTTAATACGATAAATACAATTGCTAATTTCTACGTTGAACACCTCATTAAGATCAATGGAAAACTTCGTTTTAATAAGGATTCTTGCTACATCAAAACGTTTGTGCTTTTCTGTATCCATATCAGATGAAATATATTCACCGACTCTCCCACACAAGAACTTGAAGAACTTAGGATTCCATGCATGACATGGCAATCCATATCATTTTAACCATGTCAACCTTTCTCTATCAACATCCATTGGAAACCATGGATGGATGTTATCAAACCACTTTTCAACCTACTCCCCATCCCTCCTAACTAATTCTACTATGTCCCCAGGGTTACTTTCTTCCAACAAACACAAATTGGCAACTAAGGGGTTGCTTTAATTGTGAAGTATCCTTCCACATTCAAGGACTCTTATATATTGTATGTATTGCCAGTTTTGCTTACAACTCCAACAAAAGCTTTCTCAAAACGATCCATTTCATCTTTATTGATTTTGAATTGAAGATGGGCAAACCTTGGCTTTTCCTCAACAAAAGGCCTCAGATTTGATCCACCCAGTACGCTAGCATACATTCTACCATTGATGCCATATGTCGTTTGCTTCCTTTCAAACTTTGCTGCCAGAGGCTTAATAGGTACATTACGTACAGGACGATTCAAAATAACCCTTCTGTTGAATTTTGGTAGATTGACAAAAACCTTTCTGTCATTAATTTGAATATTGTCCAATATGGCAGCCATGATTCTCACATCTTCTACCTTTCTAAATCGTGCAAATCTAAATCTTTTCCCTCTAACATCTCTTCTACCCGGCAGAAAAATCTCCCAAATCAAACCATAATCCTTAAACACCTCAAACATCTCCTTAACTCCGTATTCTTCTGGGAACTCAGTGAAGAAGAAAGAGGTGATTTCTTTATTCATCTCCAATGCCTTTCCTCTTCTATCTATTCAAGATGAACTCCTGAGTTTAAGATTTCCCTACTTCTCTGTTTCACTTCAACCCATCTATTAACTTCACTCCCCATAGCTCTCCTAAATAATCTTGATATTCTAAAATCCAATAAACATATTACACACATATCGAACTTCTACAGAAAGTGCAAAGCTCATAAACCCTATGCCAAGGTTCCTAAACTTAGGTATATGAATTTAAACCAAAGACACAAAGCTCACATGACTATACCGAAATCTATTTCAGTTTGATGCTTGTTTCAGTTTAAGAACAAGATGCTTGTTTCAGTTTAAGAACAAGATGCTTGTTTCAATCTAAGACTCGAAATCCAATTTTAGTTGTGAATTTTTAATTCAATAAGTTGTTTAGTCTCCGATTAAGAATAGAAAAAACAAACATCCAAGCCAATCTTCTTCCAAGTTGTATATTAAGGTATCGTGTATCTGTATCACATAGTTGCAAACCATTCCAAATAGAACATCTAAAGGTCATGCATTTTTTAATCTGCAATGTGACTTGCTTTTGAGCTATAATAGGAAGATGTGCTTTAACTTTTAAAATTTATTGTCATTGAGATGTTTAAACTAAACATGAATTAATTAAAAAACACATTACTTAAAAAATGTTAGTAAATTTTTAAGTGACTACATTAAATGCAGCAGTATCTTTTATTGATTAACAACTTTAAAATGAGTACATGATATATAAATAATAAATCTAAATATTTTTAATTTTTATGGAATAATTAATGTTAATTATCCTTTATACCTTTGAAATAAAATAAAAATATATAATATAAATGTTAATATTATTCGATGATTATTGAGACTTTTTTTCTATGTGACCTTTCTGTTTCATCTGCATTAAGCATTGTAAAATTAATTGTATCAAATAGACATTTCTTTTTTCATGGTAAATAATTATGATAAAATATGCTAAATCAGATTTGCCAAGCATTAAATTAATTAAGTGTATAATAATAACATTTTAATATGATACATATTTACTACTAAACTCTTTCTTCAATTGTAAGGTACCCATTAAAAAAAACGTGACTGCCACTTTTTTCAAAAATATCACTACCATTATAGTTTTTATCATCTACATTTCCCAGTAACTTGAAGCTAAATTGCAACCACCATAAACACCATTCACCTTTGAATCTTCTTCATTCCAACACCACAATCTATATCACTCACAAAAATTCATTACTATAATCACCAAACAAAAATCAGAAGAAAAGAAAACAGAAAGAAGTAAAAAGAAGAAATAGGAGAAATTGAGTTCATTGGAATGGTATTGATAAGTGCAGCCGGAAACAACCCCTATCATCGTCGAAAACAAAAGCGAAATACAGACTTAACAGTAAAATAGCCTGTTATAATAACAATACCAATCCCTCAATCAAATGATAAACCAATTCAACAAGAGTAAAGAACCATGGTCCTGTTTAAACTAAATACAATTGAAAGCAACTACTAAAATAACATAGACGAATTCGAAGAAGCAGAAAAAAAATTAAGCTACCGTTTTGATTTTCGCCGACCATTTTGTATTGTACTGTTGTTGAGTCCGGCACAGTGAACGGTGGAAGTCCGATATGGAGCGTTGTAGTCCAGCAAAAGTGAAACACGGTGGCTTGATGGAATTCAGTGGTGGTGGGTTGCGGATTGAAGGAACAAGAAGTGGAACCATGGAGGAACAATGGAAGCAGAAATTGTGTAGTTGGGAGCGAGAGGTTTGGTTGATGATATATAGGATTGCATAATGTGCCATGTAAATTAATGAGTGCATAGTGTGTTGTGTAAATTTAATTATAGACTTAGTAAATGCAAAATATCTTCATGTATTCCTTGGAAATGATATTGGTAATAGTTCAAAATAGGATGGTTGTAGTAATGATATGCTATAATTGTACTAAATTTGAATTATAATCTAATAGACTATAATGTTATTGATTTTAGAAGGTTGAAAGGGCGTAATCGTCAGACCAGTTTACTAATCTTCTATAAGTTATATATTAGATAAATGAGCATTAGTGAAACTGCATGTGAATTTTTATTAAAGACTATTTTTCTTAGTAGATGTATCAGTGCATTTTTATTTAAGATTATTTTTCTTAATAGATGCATCAGTGTTTTTTTATTTGTAATAGACAATTGCATAAACTGATTCATTCAGAGTGTTCTCTATCTTTGAAGTTCTGTCTTGTGGTTGAGGATTTTGATTATAATTTTGATAAGGATTTTGTCTATTGGAAGGTTCTGCTTTAGGTCTCCACCATTGATCTAGGTCTCCACCATTGATCTAATATGCATTGTTCTCCCTTTGATTACCTTGATATGGTGCTTACCTCTATTGATTTTGATTTTCCATGTACTTAACTTTTTCATTCGCCGGAGGACAATAATCTGTAAGATGATATCCAGTGCAAAGTTCACAGTAAGCACCTTGTAGATGTTTGTTCGGGACTTCTTGCATTTCTTTGAGCTGTTGCGAAAGCTTCAACATTTGTTTTGTGAGTTCTTCCACTATTTGTGTTAGCAGTTTATTCTGAGCCAATATTGCATCATTTATTCTTAATTTAATGATTCTAACTTTCTTTTGTGAAGGGCCTCTATTGTATTGACCTTAGTGATCATTGAGTTCCATCCTTTCAATAATAGCAATTGCATCTTCTGCACTATTTAACATTAGAGAACTATTTACATCTGCATCCAAAAGAAGTTTTGGTTGCGGTTGAAGTCTGTTGCAGACGATATGAATTTGAGTAAGCTCATTAAAGCCATGGTTGGGACATCTTCTCGATTTGTATCGCTCCCATGCTTCACAAAATGATTCACTTTAACCCTGAGAAAATACAACAATTGTAGTTTTAGCCTCAATAAATATGTTGTGAGGGAAGAATTTATCAAGAAATGTTTCTTCAAGTGCATTTCAATCTGTCATAAGCTGAGATGGTTGGTCCAGGTACCATTTTTTTGCCTTCTCAACCAATGAATGAGGAAGCAATCTCATGAACACTTCTTCTTCTTCTTCTTCTTCTTCTTCTTCTTCTTCTTCTTCTTCTTCTTCTTCTTCTTCTTCTTCTTTAGGAGCTCCGAGTGTGTTAGCAATCTCATAAAACTTTGTAAGGTGAGTGTATCGATCTTAATGGTCAAGTCCAGAAAAAGGATTTGCATATAAAATTTAAAGAAGTCTTGTCTTCATCTCTAGATTTCTTGCATTATGTGCAGGTCTAACAATGTAAGCATTTCTTCTTGAGCTTTTTGTGAGGGCAAACCGCCATACACCACACGAGTTTGCATACATCACTTGATACAGGTTTCGATGATGACGAATTACAACCATGGATGAATTGGCAACTGTAAATTCCACCTCTACCAAACAAATGCAACATATCACCTACCGTTTCCTTTTACATTTATCTAAAAACTGTTATAGTTAATACAACATGTGTGGATAAAATGTGGTGGTGACAAAATGCATGAAAAACCACAAGAATCTCAATTTTTGCAGGTTTGCAGGGTATGAGTCGACCATAGGGTCGGCGCATACATAAGTGTATTTTCCACGGATCAACACATATCTCAATATGCCTTCTCACTTGTCAGCGCATGAAGGTTTGAGTCGACCGCAAGATCGGCGCATTAAGAATTTACTCTCCAACGGGTCAGCGCACGCCGACTGTATGGTCGACGCATACTGATGCATTTTGCAGATTTCCAAAGGTGCAAGCTATGCGTCGACGCACAGACCTGCTGTGGTCGACCGTTCGCGCGGAAATGCTGTTTTTAAAGGATTCCCACTATTATTTGAAAAGTTGTTATGTCTTTGGTTGGTCTGGTACTATATATACAAGTTCAACTACTTATGTCAAACAACATTTGATAAAAATTGATTCATGTGTTCAAAGAATAAGAAAGAGTGAAATAGGTGTCCAAGATTCATCATCTTCATCTTCAAACATCTCACAACACTTCAATTACACACAGCCATTTTTGAAGTGCCTTGTGAGTGATTAAAGGTGATAAGGTTCGAAGTTGAGATTGAGTAATCGAGTTCGGGTTGAAGCTTGAGACAGGTTCTTTCTTGAATAAAACCGTTAGGATTTTATCCTCCAAGATTGGTTTGAATTTTGGGGGTTTTCGGACGAGTTTCTTTATCAAGGGTCAACTGAGCGAAGGTGATTGTAAAGAGGAAGTCTTCAACAGTCTAGTAGCAGATTCAGTGATATTGAGGGGAAGATCTCGGGTTCGAGTCGTTGTAGTTGAAATCAGTCGGGCCGAAGGTTTGAAGAACTAAGGGTTATTCAATAAGGTGGCTGGAATCAGAGGTCTATCAACAACGATCGGAGGACTTGATTCATCTTGAATCAAGGGGCAAGGAGTGGAAGCAACATTCAACATCTTGAGAATTCTGTTGTATATTTGTTGTTCAATCCTTGTATAAACTATTACATTCAACATGTGATATCTATTAAATCTATCTCAATTCTAGTTTTAGAATTGAGGGCAGACGTACCCCGAAGCGAGGACGACAGGGGAACTGCCTCACCAAATATGTGTCTTCTCTACTTTTCAGCATTTTCGTTATAGCTTAAAAATAAGTGATTTTAGTATAAGCACTTTTGTCAAACTGTGATATTAATTGAGTAAGAGGTTGAAACTCTGTTTTTGAATCCAAAGAACAATAAAACATTGTACTAGGCTAGTTGGAATCACTTACTGAACATAAATATCACTTGGAGTGTTTTTGCACACCAAGTGTTCGACAAATTGCCTAAACCAAAATTATCTTATTTGTGTATCTAGTTTTGGTTTTCTCTTTAAATCATTGGAACTAGGAATCCTAACAAGTGAATTAGATCATTGATAAGTGTGACTAGTGTTGTGATTCTTCTTCCATATTGTCATTAATCCATAGGCTTAACGCATATCCGGTTTTCCAATAACCGTTCGTTTTAGACTATATTTTTCCTCGGCCGCTTCCGCACTTAAAACAATTTTTCAAAACCAATTTTTAATTGGTAGCGCCGACTCAAATTTTAATAGGGATCTATTCAACCCCCCTTCTAGATCTGTGCCATAGTCTAACACTTTTTAGACAAGACCCTCTAACAACTGCTGGTTCACCCATGACTTCTTTGCGTATGGAAGCTATTGAAGAAGTAGAAGTAGAATTTCCTTCTTGTTGATTCCTTTGTCTGGCTAGTTGCTTTCGCCTTCTGTTTCTGCTATTGTTTCTTCGAGCTGTTCTTTCAATTTTAGGATAAAAAAGAAGTTGATTTTCCAATATACTTCCTCGCATAAACAAAATTCTGAAATCCTAACCCCACAAGTGAATAAACAAGACGACTAACGAATATAAAAATATACAAATTATAAAAGTGCAAAATTACTTAAAATAATAAAAACTATTGCTATGCATGTAATATGTAAATGTCAATACCTGACAACGACGCCATTTTGTTAAAATTATATCAAAAATAAGTATTGTTTGTATCGTCTTCACATGGATTAGTGTGATATCACTATTGTTCAACAATTAATATGATTTTAAGTAAAGAGTTTACACGATGGTTGGTTATGGAAATTAACGGAATGTAACAACGGTAGATGTTAAGAAAATAACAGGTAGAGAAACTTGTCAATATTAGATTTCATTAGCCTATTCACATATGTTCAACTTATCTAGCATATGAACCTGAGTTATTCATCACTATTATCACATATACCTGAGTTATTCATCACTATTATCACATATCACTTGTCGACATCGTTTATGTCTAAACAATGATGTGGGTTCAACCGTATTGTTTAATCGACGATCTCACTACCTATTACGCAATATGATAGTGTTAAGACTCGACACAAGTGAATATCAAACCCAAATCTATCTCTAGACTTTGGTATTTAAAAGATGATGATCTTAGGTCAAGATTTGAAAGATATTTATCATTAGTGGTTCAAACCCATAAAATTGACATTTAAATAAAGATAACATCAATGTTGATTCATAACTAGTTCACATAACAAAGATTAGAAGAGATAGATATGATTACGATTAATTACATCGAATCCTAAAAAAAAAGAGAATTTAGCTACACATCATCATGGTAGCTTGATACACAAGAAAATAAAAGAGATGAATATGTGTTAATATTGATTGATCGACAATTTTTGCGTATTCAGCTTCAGTTCCACTGATTCTAACTTTCTCTCTTCCTTTCTATGTATTTATTCTTCAAAAAATAACATCACCCCTAATTTTCTTACTTTGAAATATATTTGTAGCGGTCTGAAAAGTAGTCTCACGCTCAACTGAGCCCTGCTGCGCTCAGCGCAACTACCGTCCAAAACACATAAACCGTCATAAACCGCGCTCAGCCCAAGAAATGCTGCTCAGCACCCTTGCACTGCCAATCCGTGCTCAACGCGAGTTCTTCTATTTTTTCTCCCTTTGATGCTTCAACTTGTGTTGAGCCCATAGTCTGTTGGTCTAACCATGCTTCGTGATTGATTGGTGAAGCCATTTCTTCAATGATTTGATGACTAACGCTCTTTCTATGCATAAATACCTAAAAAATGAGTTAGATTTGAGTATCCTAAGAAAGATTTACTTGATAACTTATTAAAGCTATTATTTACATCATAGTTGGAGTTTTGATACATGAATCTTATGAAACAAGCTAATACGTGCCAATCTTTCAAGTAAAAATCCATTATAGTTTGGCACTTATCAGCCTATAACGCTTTCATGTTTGACTGCTGCATGAGATTTGGGAGTTTCTGAGGAGGTCGTACTGAACGAGTTTGACTTCAACAGGGGCACTCACATTCGTATGTCTTGACTTTGGGATAGGTACGAGGAGCTTGTTGCGGCACAAATGTATGAGGTTGCCGCTAGGGAGTACATGCTACATCTAGTAGCATGTTGTCGCAACTGCGAAAAGGGAGGCCAACAAACTAGACAGAAGAGTCGCCACCGAACATTATTTATCCCAAAGAGAGGGAAAAGAAACGATTAAAGAAAACCTAATAGAAAGGGAAAGACAAGGTCATCGCAACCAAATCTTGGATTCGGGAGTCAGTTACGCAAGGGGAAGGTATGAGCACCCATCACGTCCGTTGTACTCAATGGAATCCACGATTGTTATCTAATCTATGGGTGAAAGTTATCTAAAGGCTGCTGCTAAAAGGGGGTGAAGAGAAGAACTGACTCGATAGGACATCGCCGCCCTATACCTACGTATTCCCTTGTGCAATGGGAAAGTCAGAGTCAACGTAGTTCGGGAAACTACGGGTGAAGGGGAGAAGGTTGCTCGCCAAGACATCACCGTCTTGTACCTACGTATCCTCATCTGGTATGAGAAATCAGAGCAAACATAGTTTGAGAAACTACGGGACAAGATCTTGATCACACTGGGGCGAGAGAAAAGGTTCGGATAACAGGTTGGTCTCGATTGCACTAGGGCAAGAGAAAGGGGAAGTTAGTTGTTAGTGTGCTCGTCAAGGATAGGGATCCTCGTTCCTACGTATCCTTATTAGGGAATAAGGAATTAGAGCAGCCGTAGTTCGTCCAACTACGATTAACGAGTCTCAATTGCACGGGTGCGAGAGAAAAAGGTCTTAGGCCTGGAACGCCTAAACGGAAGGGAATCATATCGGTTTGGTGTGCGCACTACACTGAATCCTAAGACGTAGGAGCAAATGTGTCGCATATCGCTCAAAGGGCATACGCTAAACATTATAGACAATGTGAGAAGAGACCCCCCACTCATCATTTCCTACTTATCTAACGCTTGGCTCACAACACTCATCGCGGTTATGGTTTTGAATTAATGTTCGAAAGATGTATTTGTGAATCGAATCAGGACCAATATGACGTTAAACCGTCGTAGCTCGACTTATGAGGGAAGTCAAACTATAGGAGGTCGCGTAATTGATATTCGTGCTAAGGACAAGATAGATAAATGATATTGAGGATCATTCCCCAATTGAATCGTGTCGCACGGACCAAAAAGATGGGATCTCGTCTTAATCGCAAACATAATGTCGATTAATTGAAGGTAGCCTATCGCGATCCCAAAGTAAAGAAAATGACCCAAATGGTTATTTTCCATAGATTTGAAATGGGAAGGTTATCGACTTCGATGATCCGACGCTTACGGATACAAGATTTCATCGATCGAGGAAAGTCAAAATAAAATCAAAAAGAAGAAGAAATGAGGAGAGAAGGGAAGTAGTCTCGGATCCAACATTATTCATCAATAGTTTGACTGGTAACGGTTTACGGAAGTCTCGTCATCGACCAAAAAACGGTAAAAGTGAAATAAAGATGAAATAAATTCGAAAATGAAAAGTGAAGAGAAAAGTCGATCTCGGATCTATCGTTTTTCATCAATAATTTGACATAAAAACATAGAGGTCTCTTCATCGACCCAAAAGAGGAAATACGAAAATAAATCCTCAAAAAAAGCAATAAAATCTAATCTAGAGAAATATGTTAAAAACTTCTAAGAAAAGGCTAAAAATAGAAAAATATATATAAAACTCTAAAAGAATATTAGAAAAGTATTGAAATTTTAAAAAACTATTTTAAAAAAGCTAATACTATATTATATAATAATATTACATTTTAGGTTTTAGAAAGAAATAAAAAGGGGTATGGTATAGAAAAATGGGGTAGAATTAAATAGATGAGGATCATTTCAGCCTTGAGGCCCATCACCTCTTCAACATCAAAATAGAAGGGGATATATGAAAAAACCAAACGGGCCGAACCCCTCCCCCCCCCCCCCCCCCCCTCCAATACCAACAACATGCCCTTTCTTTTTTTAATAAAAAACAAATAAGGAAAAGTATTTAGAAAAAAAATAAGGCCATCAGGATCATACTCCTCTTCTCCTTCACTGAGTTTTGGGTTAATTTGTGTTCTGGGATTTGGTGATGTGAAAAAGGGTTTCGGTGTTTTACGGTGAGGTTATGAGGTTGATGGTGAAGCATAATGGGATCTTTAAAAAAATTGCAAGGAGAGGCGGATATCTTGCTGAGTGGTTGCGGCTGTTTTTGGATTGATGATGATGAAGTGAGTTAAGGTGGGATGGAGATGGGTTTCGGATGGGGATAAGGGTTTTAGAGGTTGGGTTAAGATTCTGAGTGTTGTGAAAAAGAGAGATGGAAGTTGATGATTTCGTCTGTTGGTTTCAATGTTGCAGTGTCGAGTAGCTGTCGGGACGAAATTGATGGTGTTTCACAGAGGTTTTGATATTGGTTATCGCAGGTTTGAAGAGGTTGAGTGAGAGTCGCGAATGGGTTTTGGGATGAAGACGTTTGGGTTAATTGGTTGTTGGAAGTTTGAGAAGGTTTGAGAATGGAAGGATGGTGGATTTCGTGTGGGTTTCGAAAATGGTGGAGAGTTTCGGTCGGTTAATGGGTTTTGTTCGTCTTTGAAGAGGAAGACGGTTAGGGAGATGAAGTCCGCGGCCGTTTTAGGGTTGGCTGAAGAAGGTGATGAATAGTGTGCGGCTGGTAGGGTTTTTAGGGATCTGGTTTTTTTTTTATGAACAGTAATCGAGGCTGTAGGGTTTCTGAATGTCGGGGATGATGAATAGGGGCTCCCCCTTTATACTCACGACACGTGGCCCATGTGCTGTCCTTGTATTGTTAATCCTGATTAAATTAATTTGTTGAACTAAAAGTCTAATAAATATCCTAATTTAATCTTAATTAAAAAAATTAAGTTCTAATAAAACTCTAATAAAAAAACTATTCTAAAATAAAACTAACCTAAACTAATTACTTAATTAATCTAATCAAGACTAAAAACTAATCTTAATATAATGCTAATCTAAATATAATTAATCTAAACTATTTAAAATCTATTTCTAAAATTGATTAATTAATTCTAAAATTATCTTCTAACTATTTCTAAAAAATCTAGTTTCTAATTCTAATTGAAAACTATTTTCTAATAATAATAGCTCTATTTTAATAAAACAACTATTCTAAAATAATATTCTATTAAATTATAGTTCTATTCTAATTTCTAAAAACTAAAAATATCTAAATTCTATATCTAAGTTCTAGTTCTAATTAAAAACTAATTTCTAATAAAACTATTAAATTAAAATCTAATTCTAGAGAAACTTAAATTCTAATTATATTAAAAACAACTATTTTTCTAATTCTATAACTAAAATCTAAATAAATAAAATAAACCTAAATAGAAAATAACTACTAAATGAAAAGAGATAAATCACAAAACCACGCAATGAAAACGGAAAAAACGGGTGAACACCGAAACGCACAAAATTAACAGCACAGACTGAACCACCAGGAAGAGAACGACTTTCGCTCGATTTCGACATGGAACTCATCATTTGAACTGGTTCAAATTGTCTAAAATGCGAATGAAGCGGTTGTAATCCCGATAATCCATTTCGGCTTATAACATGAGCAGCATGCGAGAAATGAACAACCTAGATGATATGCAGATGAAATGCGAAACAAAAACCAGTCAAAGTTAGAAAACTCGAGGGCAAATTTTAGGGTGCAACGGCTGCCCCTATTCAAACAGCTTGGACCTGAAGGGATGAAAAGTGACCGCTTTCAGACATTCAAGGTAAAAGGTGATTAAATACAAAAGAAACCCGAAAATTTACAGTCTGATCGAGATGATAAACTGTAGAATATGTCCACCAAAGTGGAATCACCAGGGAAATATTTGAAAGTAGGAAACAACAACTAACTACCAGTTAGAAATCCTCGACACGTAGTCGGAAAGAAGCAACTGCTAAACACAAGTTAGACAGCCTCAACACAAAGTTGGTAGAACATCTGCTAAACAGCAAACTCGAAACTAAGTCGAAAAAACACCTACTAACAAGCAGGCTCAACACTCGGTCGGTAAAAACATCTGCTAACAAGCAGGCTCGACACTCGGTCGATAAAAACATTTGCTACCAAGCAGGCTCGACACTCGGTCGGTAAGAACATCTGCTAACAAGCAGGCATGGACACTCAGTCGGTAAAAACATCGTATCCAAAATCACATCGTCTAATGATAGACTTGAAGAAAACATTGTATCCAAGATCACATCGTCTAATGATAGACGGGAAGAAAACACCATATCCAAAATCACATCGTCGAATGATAGACGGGAAAAAAATACTGTATCCAAGATCACATCGTCTAATGATAGACGGGAAGAAACATATCCAAAGAACACCTTGGCGAACTTCAGAACCACTTCATCAATAGGAATTGATGGAAAGAAAACCTGTTGGGGATGCACATCATCAATAGGAATTGATGGAAATAAAATATGCTTGGAGATGTCATCATCAGAGGGTTGATGGACCAAGTACGACCGACGTATAATCTAAAACCCAAAAGAAAATAAGCCGATGATCTGTCTAAACAAAACTGCTGAAGATATGCCACTGTCTTGAAGAGTGATTCAGGTTGCCATGGAAGGCTAACAAAAACTGGCTTATGAGGATGTAATGCTCCATAAGAAATGGAAATACTAAGCATTTGAGGATGTAATGCAAAGATGTTAACTATATGCAGAAATGCAGATCCAGGCTCGGGTTGCCGGGGAACGCTAGATTCAAAAGAACCACTCCAGCAAAATAAATGCTGAAGAGATAAAGCCAACTCCGCTGGGGATAATTAGATGTGCCAAGTATGATTGGACTTTTGTTGGGCACGATAAGTGAAAACTGACGGTGATTGGTTTTTCAAAGATGAAACTTTTTTGAGTACTAATGGGGATTGGATTTTGGAATGAGGTGCCAATAGGGGTCGGGCTTTCTGATGGTTGCCAATAGGGATTGGGATTTGGTGGTTGCCAATAGGGATTGGGATTTGGATTATCTGTGAGGGGCCAGGTACGAATGACGCTGGAAAATGTCCTGTCTGGATACATGGTTGAAAAGTGTCTTGTCTGGATACAAGGTTGGAAAATGACTTGTCTGGATATAAGGTTGGAAAATGACTTGTCTAGATACGAGGTTGGAAAATGACTTGTCTGGATACAACTTTTATGGTTGAAGGGTCAGGGGAATGGTTAATATGAATTCCCGACATTCGTCGTGAACTTGAAGGTTGACTGAACCTGCTTAAATAGCTTTGAGTAGCTCTGAAGATATAGAGAGGAAAAGTTCCTTTATTTCCAATTTTTCCCCAGCTTGTAGGATCTCTATAAAATCTTCCTTAAAAGGAGACCTGAAACCTCTGTACCCAGATGGTTTAAGATGAACTGCCTCAACATTTTGAACCTCAGAGAGGTGCTTCAGATTAATTGCCTTCTGGATAAGGATAACCTTTGTGCTCTTGGGGTGGCCTACCCCAGCCTTGCAATGACTTTTCCCCTAATTGGCTTATCTGTGCATAAGATGCCTCTGACTAATCTTTGAGAGATTTATCGAATCTCAACCTGATTGCCCCAGATTAACTAAATCTTGGAATAGCTGACTCTCTTGACGAGATCATTTGATATGACTTGCCCCTGCTCAATGGAGTACTCAGGAATTCTGCATCTTATCTCGATCAAACTTTCCATGGTGGAAACTCTCCTAATGTTAAGTGCTTACTCGCAAGTAAAACAATTCGTTTTGAAAATGATAATATTAATGCCATGCATATTACAGTTTTGAAATCCAAGTCTATTCACTAGAAAAAAAGTTGTGACATATAGTGAACGCGTCACTTATCAGAATGTCAATATCAATACCCATATGGTAAGAGAATCCTTTTAGGAGTCAGTTTCGACACGATCTTTACCGAAGTATGCTTTCGAAACAAACCTGCTTCAATTAGGTCTTTTGACAGTTGTAACGTGGCCAGGTTCACGGTTATAGAAAGAAAGGATACAAAGGCTCAAAGTTTTGTTTTAACCCACCCATTCTCCTTGATGTTCTCCCGTTCTACGTTTAGCTAACTCGAAACAAGCACTCCTCTTTCAAAGGTTGGATGACATGAGTGATAGTTAATGCAACCATAAGTTTTCGGAGTGACAGTCACTCGTTTTTCATCTTTGGTGTCTAGAGTCACACGACTTGTTCTTCATCATTTTCTTTTATATTTCCCTATTTTTTTCCTGGACTGACTCTTCTGAGTATATCTTTTGATTTCGAAGTCCAGCGGGATGCCCTAATTTTTTCCTAAGCCACTTGTTTTCAAGTTGTCGACTTAGCGGGCTTCTTATTTTTCTTTTTCTTTTTTTTGAGAACAAATCATGTGACACCGGCTTGTCTGGCTTGTTGAAAGGATTGTGACTGCCTAACTCCTGGCTGGTGACAGATAACCACTGTGGTTTTTTAGGTACTACCTCTACAGGTGTGATTGATCTTCGAACGGGAACACTCCTTTTGCAATTTGGATGTTCGGTAAAATTAACTGACACCTACCCTGCCCCAGGTTAAGATTGAGGGTTTTTCGTTTTCAGAAAGAAACTCCTACTACTAGGCTCAAAGGGGTTGATAAGGGATTATCTTCCTTATATCTCTCGTGTTTAGGGATTCAAAATAATGCATGTACATCATCAACAGAGGTTTTATTCAAAAGCATACAATCAAAAGTTTTGTGTCTTTCAACTTCGTCATCCTTCCTCGGATTCCGCTTAAACAAGCGTTTAACATCAATAAAAGCATTGAGTGAACACGAATTGATTTAATCAAAGCATGCATATTCATTTCATCAACATTATCAATTGAAAACAAATAAGTTCTACAGATAAGTTCACACTTTGACAGAAAAGAAACTACAAATGCAAAGAAATGATATGATATAAAAGACCGCCAGCTTTGGGGAACTGGGCTTTCCAATCTTGATTTGCTACTGAGCTAGCCATCTTCATAATTGCTCTTCAAAGTCAGTCTGATACTCTTCTGAACACCTACTCTCAGCGGATTCCTCCATAACATGAATTGATGGACCCATATAACTGGATGAAGGAGGATTGTTGATATGGATACCCTGAGGTGTGATTGAGAATATATTGGAGTCAAGCAGAGTCTGGATTGTGCTCTTTAGCACCTTACATTCTTCAGTTGAATGCCCTTGTGCCCCAGCATGGTAATCACAACGGGCGCTGGCATTAAAACCTGGCGGATATGGAGGAATCACTGGATTAATCTCCTTCAGCATTACCAATCCACCTTTAATTAAACCTGGCAACATCTGTCTGTATGACATCGACAACTGAGTGAAATGCTTCTCTGGCTTCCTGGGCCTCTATCGAGCATGCTGACGTGGCTGATGACAGTATGACTGTTGACTCTGGAGGGGAACAAATATCTGATACATAGACCCAACAGGTCGCTGACTCTTAACACCCGAAATGTTTGAAAACTGAATCTGAGGTACCGGGGATTCCTGGATAGAATTAATTTCTTTCTCCCATTCCTCTTGAGAACTGACAACTAATTCACTTTCATAAAGTGAGATATCTGAGGTGTCTCGAATCTTTCCACTCTTGAGTCCGCTCTCAAAATGTTCCCCCATTATTATCAAGTCAGAAAAGTTTAATGCCCTACCACCAATTATTTTGTCGAAGTAATGACCTTGCAAAGTATCCACGAACATGTCAACCAATTCTCTATCCATAATGGGTGGTTGAATGTGAGCAGCTAATTCTCTACATCTCTGAACATACGCTCTAAAAGATTCATTGTCCGCTTGAGATGATTCTTGCAATTGCATGCGACTGAGAGTTATATCGAGATTGTAATCGTACTGCTTCACAAAGGCATCGGCTAAATCTGACCATGATCGGATGCAACCACTCTCCAACTGCATGTACCAACTCAACGATGCCCCACTTAGACTGCCCTGGAAACAATGAATCATTAGCTTGTCATAGTGGACATACGAGGTCATTCTTCTGCAAAACATTAGCAAATGCTGCTTTGGACAACTATCCTCTTTGTACTTCTCAAAATTTAGTGTCTTAAACTTCAGAGGCATCACAAGGCCTGGCACCAAGTACATGCTGATTAAGAGTATCCTTACCCATTAGGGAATCAAGCTTTTCTTCCAACAGATGACATCTTCTCATAAATTCAACAGTCTGTGATTTCTTAGGATTAATCTTCAGAGCAACACTTTGAGAATCTGGCACAGAAAAAGTGAAGCTTTGATAGTCTATGTCATTGAGAGAAGATGAATCTCTATCTCGGACAATAGTATGCTCTTAATCTCTAACAGGAATCTGCATAGGCTGAGCTTGAGCAACATTGTTCATTAGAGTCCTCTGAATATTGGCCTCTCCCCTAGTCATAGCTGTCATGGCCTCCATGAGCTGATTCTTCATCAATTCAAACTATGCCCTTATAACAACTGGATTCTGCTCTCCTGAGTTCATGATCTTTCCAAAAGCTAATTCAAGTCCAATGCGAGTGTCAGGAAATCAACTGCGGGTTGGACAAAAGATGGGTAAGCTCTTTGTTCCGGCTGAGGATGGATATGCAAGAATGAGATGCAAATGCAAAAAATGCAACAAACAAGGGATCAAAACTCCCACAAAGCTCTGAATAACTGTTGCGCTGCTCGCGTTATCATAATAGTTTCGTCCATATGATCAATCATTCAACAATGAAATAAAATAGAGAAAAGCCTAATAGAGATTAAGGACTTCTCCATACCCATCATGCAATTTATACTATATTTAGAGTAAACCCCCCCCCCCCCCCCCCCCCCCATTACCTTGGATTTCCAACAACAACTCTAAGCTTTGACTATGGTGATTTCCTCTCAACCCTTGTTCTCACTTTGCTCTTACTTTACCTCTTGTCCCAAAATAATACATATTGACCACTCTTAGGTTTTCTAACCCCTTTTTATTTATAAAAAAACTAGTTTAATATTCTAATCATTGTACCTTGGCCCCAACTTATTATAATTCTCAACACTTATCTTATTTTCCTCATAGTTTATATTTTCCACTCAAAACCTCTTATTTTCTATTTAATTTTTAATATTATTTAATTATTTAATTAAATTACTAAACACTTTTCTACCAATCCCAACATAGCATAAACATGCCAAAACATCAAATCGTCAATCCAATGCATATTAAATTCATTTAAATAAATAAATAAAGCATAAATTCAATTAAACAAATAATTTAAAGAAAATGGGGTGTTAGAGATGCCATTCTCGTTACGAAAAGCTTTGAATTCCACATTTTGGAATTTTCCGCTATGGTCACTTCTTTTAAATGCAATGCTTAATCCTTTTTCGTTTTGGATAACCTTGTCTAGTTTTTGAAAGGTGCCAAATGCGTCTCTTTTGTGACATAGGAATTTTTTCCATGTATAGCAAGAGTAGTCATCCACAATTACAAAAGTGTAGATATTTCCTCATAGACTTAAGATTCTGGATGGGCCGAAAAGGTCTATGTGAAGTAGTTGAAAGGGCCAATCAGTAAATATTATACTTTAGATTTGAAATAGGCTTTACTTGCTTTCCTTTTTTGAACGCATCACATAATTTGCTCTTTTCAAAGTGTAAGTTTGGCAGGCCGTCTACGAGATCCTTACCAACCAACTTGCTCAAGTGATCTATGTGGATGTGATATATTCTTCTATTCCATAGCCAAGATGCATCCTTGTTACTTAGGATATATACATCATCCTAATGAATTTTAATTAAATTCATTGTGTAGGCATTTCCACTTCTTGAGCTAGTAAATAGAGCTTCATTTGATTTTAATTTTATGGCCTACAACCAGAAGAATCAAATGTTACATTGTTACCTATGTCACAGAGTTGGCTTATGCTGAGCAAATTATGTTTAAGTCCTTTTACCAGGAGGACTTCCCCAATCTTTGGATTTGGGGACTTATTGATGGTGTCAAAACCTAGATTTTCCCCCTTATCGATGATAGTTTAGCTTTGTGTTCATAGTGTTTATTATAGAAGTATGAAGGAGCATATCCTTATTTGCTTTCATGGCTTCTCTTAATGAAAAAGAACATAGCAATGTGATCTTCTTTGTTGTAGTAGTTGCATTTTAAGGTTTTACAGTGGGATGTAGTTTTGGTTTTACATATGTTGTAAAAATTCTTACTATTGTTATTTGGCTCATAACCTAATCCCAATTTATTGTATGAGGCACTTTGATTTCCTAACAAGACTTCTAAGTCGTCTTTTCCTATTATAAACTTGACAAGTGTTTTTTGAAGATCATAAATTTCATTTTTTTAAATTGTCACAACTATTGAACATATCAAGTTCATCATTTTATTTGAAGTGAAAGAATTTTGAATGAAGTTCTTTTGTTTCTCTCTAAAGAGTTCCATTTTCATTTCAAGGGTTTTATTTTTATATTCAAGAGAGGAGATAGTATCTTTGGATGCAAAAATAATATGCTTTAGTTTGTTTGCTTGTTTTGTTAATTTTTTTTACATATTTTAAATAAATCATGATAGTAGAAGTAAGATGTTACCTCATCGTCTAGATGATTTTCCATTAGAAAAATATTAGCTTTTTCTTCTTCATCATTCGAGGATTCCATATCATTGTCTTTCATGCGACATAAACTTTCTTATTTTCTTGAGTTTTTATGAATTTTTGATTTGCTTTCTTGAATAGAGGGAAATATGGTTTAGTGTGATCTTTCTTCCCACAATGTAATATGTTGGAATGACTGGTGTTTTTTCTTCATCTTTTCCTTGATCTTCCTTTTTCTTTTTCTTGTTCTTCATAAATCTCTTAAAGTTCTTCATTATGATAGCCATGTTACCATTTGAGTTTGATTCTTCAGCTTTAAGTGTTAGACTCTTGTTTTTCTTTTCTCTTTCTCCGTATATGGTAAGTCTTTTGAGTTCCATTTCATGTTCCTACAATTTACCAATGAGTGTGTGTGTGTGTGTGTGTGTGTGTGTGTGTGTGTATGTGTGTGTGTGTGTGTGTGTGTCCATAGTTGCAAAATCCTTATATTCATAAACTGTTGTGACTTTGGATCGCCAAATCCTCATATGACTCGCGGTGTGTGTAAATCGCATTTGAATTTGACTTATGTTCTCTTCCGATTTCATTTTAAAGACTTCATACTCATGGGTTAATGTGTCTTACCTTGCCTTCTTTACCTCAACAGTACCTTCATGGATAATTTGGGAGATGTCCCATATTTTTTTAGTAGTTTCTTTACTTTCAAACCATGTTGCACATTCTTTTTATCATCTTTGGACCAATACTTTTCATGTTTGTTTACTACAACACCATTGACTTCATGTGTAGGGATAAATGGTTCTTCTTTCACAACCTTCCAAATACCACAATCTGCCCCTTCTTTGAAAAATTTCATTTTTACTTTCCACAAATTGTACCCCTCTCCATTGAAGAATGAAGTTTTGTTTAGTGAATAACTTGAAGACATTTTTCCTTCTAAGATGATTCCCCCTTAACAAAAGTTAGATTTTAATTCCACTTGTTGGACAAGTGACTTCAAGCATAATAGGGGGTGAATTATGGTATTTAAAATTCGTGATTAACTGTATACCTTTCTTGATTAAGATCGTATTAGTAATTTTGGTTGAGTGATTTTGTAGCAGAAATAAAATAATGAAAGTAAATTGCAGAAATTAAAAGAATAAAGTTAGAGAAATTGCACCAGAGGTTTATACGTGTTTGAACGAACGTTGGCCTAATCATGTCCCCAAGAGATCTTCTTGAGAGTTTGACTATAAACTTTGAGCTTTTGAGTTATGCCCACGAACTTTAATATGATTTAATCTTAAGATTTTTACAGGCTTATCCCCGACCAATGACAAATTTTAACCCAAGCTAAGCTAATAAACCGTTTAGTGATTTATGGATGATCTCATTAACCAAAACAAAGCCTTTTTTCTGTCAAAGCTTAAGAAACCAACTACAGACATTTTATGACAGGTTTATCTCACGAACCGACTCAATCTCTCAAGAGTATCACATTCTTAAGAATTTAAACGACCAGCGTGAACACTTACAAAAATTTCTTCCTCACAAGAAAAGCTTCACTTACAAACACTAAGACAATATAAAGTGAAAAGAAATAGAGAGAAATTAGAGAGATAAATTCCAAAGAAATATAAAAATATTGGAAAATGGTGTTATTCAAAGTGGAAGTGTGCCTCCCTTTTATAGTAGTTGCAAAAACCAAAAATGGAAATGATCCACGAGCTGAATTAATGATCCAATTGATTGACAAAAAGCTTCAATTGATCGGCTAATTCTACAATCGATTAGAAAGCCAACATAGAAAAGTTTGAATATAAAAAAATTTGTTGCAAGTTATTAATATGTTGTCTTTATTATGTAGGTAATCCATTAACACTCTTCCAATCGACTGGATGACTTAGAAATTTTTTGTCAATCAATTGGTTATTTCAAAAATAGTTTGAAAAAGTTTTGGACAACTTTTTAATAACTTAGGCCTGACATAGAAAATAATTTTCAAGACAAAAACATTTTGAAAAATATTTTAGGTGTGTGTGAGTTGCCTTAGTACTTATCCTTACTTTTACAATACTCAGGTCATTCAGACAGACAGACAAACATGGTCTAGCGAGCTTTCACACTTTATATGAGACTCAAGATTTTTGTTAGATTGCTTTTGATTATACAAGAACTTTTAATCTTGAATCTCTCTTTGATGAGGCATGAAATGATTCTTGGGATATATCACCATTATCAAGCTTGAAAGCTCTTGCCATCGACTTTAAACATCATTTTTGTAATCAAAACTTCAGTTAAATCTTCAGTGATATTTTCAACTTTGTACCCACAAACACATAGATCCACAACTTCCACCCCTAAATTCTTTTTCTCAACCACTTCCACCACCCCCTATCAACCTTTTTTTTTAAATATATCTATCCTCTCTAGTCACATGCTTCTTTGAACACCCTTCTTTATAGTGTTCAAGTCGACCATGGTTAAGAGATAAAAGATGTAGTCCTTCATACTCCACCTTTTAATGTCTTCCCTTGATGGAAAACATTGTTGTTGCGGTGAGAATAGGATATCAAATTATTAATTAATTTGAATCGCAAATCTTTAATTCATAACCGGTCTTTGATTTATCCGAAGGAAAGGTCAAAGAAAGGAAAAACCTACTTTTTACATTGTAAACAATGCGGGGAGAGATCTAGGTAAGAGGTTGGTTAAGCCTAGGGAAGGTATTAGCACCCTAAACTTCTGTAGTACTCTACAGGAACCTTTTGTTTACATTTTACTATTTTGCTTTAATTATTTGCTTGAGGTATATGTGCTAAGGGTTAAGAGTGACAGAGAGACCTAAGGGTTAGTCCTAAGTTTACTCGCCAAGACTCGCATCTTGTGCCTACGTATCCGAGGTAGGGGATGAAATCAGAGTAATCGTAGTTCCCCTCGAAAGGGAGGAATAGAAACTTCTTGACTGTGTTGCACCCTAATTTTTGACCGTAAGATGCCACCTCTTTTTGCAGATTTTCTATTTGACTATATTTTTATTTAATATTTATGTGACTAACCAATTTTTGTGCATATGCAGTAATATCGAGTGGAGATAGCGTTCTTTCTTGCGATCAATCATCCACACATAATTAACTTTTTCAACCACTTTATTTGTTTTATTTTTGTGAAGCTAGGTTTGTGGTTCTAAGTCAAAGAAGATATAAAAGCTTTGTGTGTATTCCTTATCTCCTACAAGTGATGTTGAAGCATTATGGAATCACATATTCTCATCATTACGACATCTTAATCAGCACAAAGCAAATCTCCCTCAAGGTTTCTCAGAGGATCCACGCCTGTTTGGTTTCAAAGATGTTTATTCAAGATTTGGTTGGATTTTTGTGGAGATTGAAACCAAATTTTATTTTTTGCCTCAAAGAATACAAGATGAGCTCTAGAGATTTATTTTAAAAGTGATTCAGGTTCCATACTCCTCAAGATGATCATGATTAGTGGTTGCCTTGTTCAAATTTACAAATTAAGGATGATTATTGACAAGCAAAACAATGTATACCATTGCTGATGGAGCCGACCAAGAGTCAAAAAAGCCACTCTGAACATCATAGAGACCGTGTTTAATAAATCGTGCGAGACAATGGAGCCCAAAGAGTTGAGTTTGGTATGGAGTTACTTATATAGGGAAGCACACAAATATGTTAGGACTGGAAACATCAGGCATTCAAGGCGCATATTGTCGGTGCTTGTCTCGGTTGTAAAGGTGCAAAAAGGGTGAAAGGTGTCTGATTATAAGCCTATGCTTGAACTAGTTTGTTTGCTCATATATTACACATTTGAGTGTTGGTAAATCACGAGAAGACACATGTATAGTTGTTGATATGGTCTTGGAAATAATGTTGATGGATTCTGTAGTTACAGCAAACCCATGACTTGCTTTCAAAAGTAGTGTTTTAAATGAAATAACTGAGTTACTGGAGATTTCATAGGAGGAGGTTATATACCCCTTACAATTATTCTGTGAGAAAATACAATTGGATATACGAAACTCAAACTTTGTAGACGGAGAAAAGTGCAGTATAAGTATGTCTATACACATATATAAATATATATATTTACATAAAGTTGTGCTTTATTTGGATGGAGCTATTCCCAGCACGACCAGATTTATCATTAGGAAATCAGTCTACCAACAACATACAAATATCATCAAGATGAAGAAGAAATGGATTCTTCTGTTGCATTGTTTTCTCGACCACCCTTTGATCCTGCTGCCAATCCTTCAATTTCAACAACTTTTCATTCTCAAAGTTTCGTGAGATCAAAGTTATTACCGCGGTTTCCTTCAAAACATAGCATGAGAGCTCCAAGGATGCGTTGTACTTCCACTCTTCATAATCGCTTTGTTCATGCCGTTGAGCTTTTAGATGTACAGGACTGTTAAAATTACTGATAGAGCAGCATCACCAGGAGATATTTTTGAAGACTTCAGGAGCATTTCTTCAAGTAACAGGGAGGCTTGGTTGCATGGTAAGCCAGTAGAATTTGTTAGATTCCTTGCACCATAACTTCTCTAGGCATCCCGCGAATGATCACACGTCACCAGACAGAATTAGACTACTGCACACGGAGAAGAGACAATTAAAGAAGGAGCATTTCAATATACAAACTCATAAGCCCGGAAGACTTACTTATGATAAATTCGGAAGTAATTCAACACGATGAACCATTGACATTGAAGGTTGGCTTACTTATCTCGAGAAGCCAATTGGTGTAGCTATTTGAGGAAATTTACGTATGACATGCCAACAACAGTCGCCGATGCTGTCAAGGAACTCGCAGGACTCGTTAACCGTTTACATACTCTAGCTCCAGTCTGTCTGAGCATCGTAAAGTTGTTACCGGTTCCAAATCATCTGACCCTGGAAATAAGAAGCACATTGGATTAAATGATAACAAATATATTAGGCACCTCCTATCCTTCAGGTTATTAAGCAATTTGCAGATGATGCCATCAGTGCTGGAAAACTCGAAGAGTAATCTTTAACCTGAGAAAAGAACCAAATCGGAGAGTGAATAAATGATTTGCTTGGAAAGGTGAATTCTAGGACTAAATGATTATGAAATATCAGTATATGAGTTATTCTCTCGTAACCTTGATTTAACGATCCAAATAAACATGAAGAAATCCATCAGCTGCTCCAACCGGACATGCGAACATTTCCTGCAGTTCACAAATCTTTTTATGTCAGCCGTCACGGATATCGGGGTGAATTGATAAGATAACTATGAACTTGTCAAACGCTGTGAGAGGCCCAAATCGGCGCCATCTTAAGAAACCTTAGGCATTCAAATTCCACTAGAAAATCCGTTGCGATTAAACGTGGTTAGCATGTCCAAGAAGACGCAACAAAAGGTCAAAGCGGTCAACAGAGCTTCGAAAGAATTACGAGTTATCAACAAGGAAGAAGGTTTCCACCTTTTGACATTTTGTTCCTGTTATCACCGTAGAAGGAGTTCTGTACCAGGAAGACATCAAAGTTCAAACGTCTATAGGGCAACCCACTATATTCACAACTTTCTCAATGGCGCCAGATTTTTAAAACCTCCAGCCTGAAACAATAAATGAGGGATTACATTCTGTTTGTGAAATACGGATAAGCTGCTCCAAAACCCATCCAGAAACCATTGCTATCCGATGAAATAATCAAGGAAAAGATAAAAAGTAAAAACTATAGATATAAGAAGAGTACGAAACTTCCTTTCGCAAAGCTGGAAGAAAGCATGTGCAATCTCCAGGACAACCGTTCCTAGAAGAATAAAGTTGCGACAAACACATTTGAATGTTGTTGCCATTGATCGGGTTCCTCAACAAGAGATAGAATTCTTCCAATTTGAACCCAAGAGCACCTGTACTCATAGTTGTGAAGGCTCTTCTTGAAGCTGGAAACAAGTTTACCTCAGAATGTTGACTCTAAACCCTTTGTCATGAAAAAAAAAGAGGAAACAAAGGAAGTTATATTTCAGGTTCAAACATGTGATACATTGAAGCAGGCATCAGAAAACCGGCATACAACAGAATAATTGGCTTACATTATTAACCTGTACCGTGCCTATGAATTCACTCGTCACAACTTCGTAAGCTTCGCTTTGCACAATCACGGGCAGCCTCCAAATGCGCCCGCTCAGCAGTTTTTCTTCCTCGCAGCTCCGGTTCCTACAAATTCAAAAGGGCATGAGAATAGAGAGTATCAGAACCATATTTGAACTCTAGTATTCAGATAAGTATTGAGAGGCATCACATTATTTGACTACCACAGGCAACATCGTTCGGATAAGAAGAAGATGTAGGTCTTTATTACCTTGTGAGAGGAGTGTCTCAAATACAGAAACGCCGCTTGGGACTCCATAGTCATCATGCCATGAGAATCGTGATGTGCAAAGTTATGACCTGATTGCTTCGGTTACTGCCAGCTGTTCTACAATCATAGAATCGAAAAGGAATCGTTAGAGAATATTCCACAAAAGGATTTGAAGAATATCTAAATCTGAAACTGTGAGCATTTAACAAAATAGATACGCCCAAATCAGAGAAGAGATCAGACAGAAAGAAAAGGGAAAGTTTTCAAATCGCATCCCAAAACAGAAGGTCCAACTACGGCAGTCATGGTCATTATCACAAATCCAAATTGGAAAGTTGGGAAATTTGAAGCTTATAAAAAGGGCATCAGACGGCAATACAAAAACACACGGCAACACTCAGAAATCCCAAATTGAAGAAAACCTAACATACAGAAAGAAGAGGAACTCATCTTCGTTTTGACGTCGGAGGCTGCTACCATCTAATCCCACCGCCGCGAATAGCCTTTTGTTCGCTCCGAAACCCTCATCGTCCCTTCCGATTCACACATCCGCCACCGCGAAATCGCCAGAGAAGCTGAAGCAAACCCTCACGCGGACTCCACCGTGATTCTAAACCATCATCGGAGACCGATCCAAGCCCTCAACTCTGCACTCGTCCCCATCGCCGCCAACTCCGACGAGCTCCTTCGAATACACGATAGCGTGAGTTGTTTCTTTAAATGCGTTGATTATTTTACTGGTGTTGTTGCTCTGTTTCAGACATAAGGCAAGAAGAGGGAGAGTTTAGAAGGAAGGTTAGACGGAAGAATAAGACGCGATTAGGAACGAAGGAGGGGATACGAGCGGGGATCGACGAGTTTAGGGCTCTTGTTTGATTTTTTTCACTATGTTGTAATTTAGTAATTGCACACGACACCTACACACCACACAATTTCCATTAATCTCACTAATCTTTAATTAACTTAAAATCAACCCTAATCAACTTTTTAATTAAACTATTTTTTTAATTAATGAAATATTTAAATTATTTTTTAAATAGGTTTTTATCTAAATCAATTTCCTGCCTCTTTTATTTTTAATAAAAAATATAAATAACTTTTATTTAATTGAATTCTTTTAATTTAAGATAAATAACTTAAGTTTATAAGTGGTTAAAATCTTTTAATAAAACATCTTTTATAATCAAAAACCAACTTATTTAATAAGCACCCCTTTCATTATTTTCAAAACCTATTGTGTGACCTTAAATTTACTAAAAAAATATAATTCAATCCACTTTCACAAATAATATAACTTCTAAGTAACTTTCTTAAAATCAACTTGCTCAAAACAACATTTTATTCAAAACGAAATCAATTTTCTCATAAGCCAATTCAACCTCTCCCTTTAAATCAATCAATCCTACAATTAAAATCAACCAACCGCGTAAACATACAAATCAATCATGCACTCACGACACATGCACCTACACTTAGCGCTTTCATGCGTATGTATGCTTTATTCTTACCTGCTCTTATTTATCCACAAAGCACACACTCACCTAGCGCTTTCATGCGTTCGTGTATGCCTTTACTTATCCGCAATTTCTTTATTTACCGCAATTTATATCTATCATCATTGCATCGCATCGCATTCCGTCCAAAGGGAAAACCTACACATAATTCAACGTTGTGTGTAGTTGCACATCATTTGCATCATTATCCCCTCGATCCTTGATTCCACTCGAGTTGATCGCTTAAGATAGATCCTACCCCATAGGAAGGACCATTATCTCTACAACTTAGACAAACAAACAACACTATACAACTTTTTCAAACACAATAGAGAATAGATGTTAATCATCTTAAGTGAGATATAATCTCCACCCCCATAATAATACAATCAAACATGTAGGAACTTTTCCTTAAGAGTGATAAAGGCATACTCGTCAAACAATCCGAGTACTTAAGCCCTTTTCTTAAGACGATGCAAAGACTGTTTTCCTACAACCCCCTTTACACTTGTGGTGGTTACATCTCCCTTAACATGAAGACTCGTCTCTTCTCCTAAACCCAATCAAAACAACTACCATAAACCCTTAGGAACTTTGACCACAGTCAAAGAGCTCCTCTAACCCTTTAGGGGAACTACAAGTATTCTGATTCCACTCCCGTAAGGATATGTAGGCATAAGATGCGACATCTTATCAAGTATACTTAGAAATAAACCCCTAGGTCTTTTAAACCATTAAGCAGATAAACACTTAGCAATAAACAAACATAAAACAAGAGGTTCCTGTAGAGTACTACAGAAACTTAGGATGCTAGTACCTTCCCTAAGTTTAACCAACCCCCGAACCTAAACAATCTAAACCTTGCATTCGCATTGCATTGTGGGAATTTCGATATTTATCCCTTCCTTTGGACAAATCAAAGATCGGTTGCAAATTGAATTAACGATTCAAACTAATCAATAGTTTGGTATCCAAATTTCACCGCGACAGACTGTGGATAAGATTTCAATGGGGAATAAGCGTTCTTAAGGAAGCGCTTGCGTGGAGTGCGGCGACACCTATTTCTACGTTGAAATTTGAATTGAAATGAAAAGGGTAAACTAGGTATTCCACAGTGGGAAACCTAAAACAGAGTACGGCGACTCCTTATCCTAAAGCTAGAGTAAAGGGTAATTTAGTCCACGGCGGGAAACCTATGCAATTAGGGTTTTAGGAAATGAAAGGTTCAAAGGTTAGGGTTATTGACTCGGCGGTCAAACAGCTAGACCTAATCCTTCGGAAGGGTTTAACAGTAAATAATGTAGAATAATGAAACAGTAGTATGAATTTTGAAAAATTTTAAAGAAATATTAGAAGGGTTGATTCAATTTTTCAAAAAACAAATGTTAGTAAAACTAAAAAGGAAGTTAGATCTCATTAAAAAAGTAAAAAGAATTTTGATTTCAGATTAAAATAAAGGGTTTCAATTCTAAACTAAAAACTGATTTTAATTCTACAACGTTTTAGTTAATTTAAGAAAAAAATGTTTTAATTGCAAGTTTCTTTTTTTTTAGGATGGTTTAAGGAAGAAAATGCTTTTTTTATTTAAGAATAGATTTTGATTAACTTAATTAAACTAAGATCCTAACAAATTAAACAAATCCTAATTATGGTACACCATAAAGACGTAATATTAGAATAATAAAAAGAAAAAAAATGGAAATGAAATAAATAAATAAAGGGAAAACTAAAAGGGATAAATGGGGGTGGACGTTGTTGCATGTTGCCATTGGGGTTTTGAAAACCCAAGAGCTAACGGCTGGCGACGGGGTTCTTCTGGGGAATTCCGACTGTGCCTTTCTCTCATCCTTGCTTCTATCCTCCTATTCCTTTTCTTATGGCCCTCGATTGCAAGCTTTCTTCTACCTGAAAAGCCCACAAAAAAAACATATAATTTTATTCAAATCTTACGTTTTTAGTTTGTTGATGGTTGTTCTATTCGCCGGTGATGAAGCTTGATGGTGGTGTTGCTCTGGTTGCAGACGATGATGACGAGACGGGAATGCTTCGTCTCTCTGAGTATGGGGTTATGATTTCCGCTTGAGATTCTTGGCCGCCGGCGGATAACTAATGGCTTTTCGGTCTTTTTCCGCGACTGGGCTTTTTTTTGCGCCGCTTTCTCCCCTCCCCTCTTTTAATTTAATGATGAACTTATATTGTTCTTAATTTGTGAGCTTGGATCCACAATTTTTGTAACACCCCCTTTCTATACCCCCAAATAATACAAATAATCATTTAGGCACGTACTCAAAATTTCATCAGAGTATATTTATAACATGGCATAAAAGGGGCATATCACATTATACAATAAATCATCACATTCAACACCTGCTCATATATACAGATATGCAACATCGGGGTAAACACCCACATCACAACATTTAGAATAAAGCGGAAACATCTAAACATTGTATAAACTCCAAATCATGTATTCATATACATAAACATCATTCAATTTGATTCACAACATCATTCATGTCTACATCAACAAATCATCGACAGATACATACACAGATGTATCACAAAAGAATCAAGATAATCCCTATCTACCCGGTGCTACATATCAGAGCCGACCGACCAAAAAGAATGAAGACTCGCTTCACAAAATACCTCCAACAATCTAATCTGCAATGCCTCATAGAGCATTATAAAACAGCAGAAGGGTGAGAAACGATATCATAATAAATAATGCATATAAACATATATATATATATATATATATATATATATATATATATATATATATATATATATATATATATATATATATATATATATATATATATATATATATATATATATATATATATATATATATATATATATATATATATATATATATATATATATATATATATATATATATATATATATATATATATATACATATAACATCCAATAAACGTCTCTCGCATTCTCACCGCAACTCATCTCACTACACCATACATCGCAATGTATTCGGTAAAATATCTATATAAAAATAGAACACCAAGCATACACCCTATGTATTATCAATGTTTACATCAATTCATAAACATACACACATATATATACATATATCCACACATACGTATATATATATATATATATATATATATATATATATATATATATATATATATATATATATATATATATATATATATATATATATATATATATATATATATATATATATATATATATATATATATATATATATATATATATATATATATATATATATATATATATATATATATATATATATATATATATATATATATATATATATATATATATATATATATATATCTTCAAGCATCTTCATTATGCCAATCACACATTTCACATAATTCAATAAACATACCCAACATGTTTATTTCATCACCTATTCACATAAACATCTACATTCATGTTTATTTCACCATACATCATAAAAAGATGACAACATGCAACTCATAGAGACCGACACACGACTCTATGCAGATGCAAATACGGTACCGACTCATTCAGCAGGTTCAATTGAAGAACCAAATATAACCATCGCTCACACCCCACATGGGCGCACGAGGTTCTGCAGATTCTACGCGGAATCAAATATAACCATCGTAACATACGAGGTTCTACAAATCCACCGAGGGATCAATATATAACCATCGCTCACACCCCACAAAGGCACACGAGGTTTGCAGATCCACCGAATGATCAATATATAACCATCGCTCACACCCCACAAAGGCACACGAGGTTCTGCAGATCCACCGAGAGATCAATCAACACAAGAATGCATACCATGATGCTTCACATGCAACATGACTCATGACACTCTTGAAATGTATACATGTTTACAAAGATACTCATGCATTCTTCATATTTATCGCATATACTCATTATGCATTCACAAAATATATATATATATATATATATATATATATATATATATATATATATATATATATATATATATATATATATATATATATATATATATATATATATATATATATATATATATATATATATATATATATATATATATATATATATATATATATATATATATATATATATATATATATATATATCACATTACATATATATATGTTCTCCATTCATTCACACCATTTCATACATGGTTTGCATTCATCATTCAATTCTATCATGCATTTCTAATCAATTCAAGTAAATGCACCAAATTGTCAAACGGCCATATTCCACACTTCACAAATCATAATCTAGGATTCACGCCATACGGCTACCCACAACACATCACAAACCAGCATATAAGCTATTAAATCAAAGAAGGGTCAATTGCAACCGAAACCCCAAGCCACGACAACACCACGCAACAGGGAAAATTCATCCTGCTACGTTCGCTACACGCTCGCCTAGCGAGCTGCTAGCGAGCGTTCTCTACCTCCTCGCCTAGCGAACTGCTAGCGAGCAAGAACAGAGGCTACAGACCTCGTTCGCTACCCTGTTCGCGACAACGAACCTCCAGCGAGCTCCTCGCTACTCCCTTTGCTGCCAGCGAGGGACATCAGAACCTCACTGTCCCAAGTCTGGGACCGTTCGCTGCACGCTCGCCTAGCGAGCTGCTAGTGAGTGTTCGCTGCATGCTCGCCTAGCGAGCTGCTAGCGAGTCGCCTGCGAACAGTAACATTCAGTTCTGCTCCAGCACCTCCAAACTCATCAAAATCACCCGATAAATCCCAACTTGCTTCCAGTAGCCTTAGTCTAACATATACTGACTAATCTACATCATCTAATCGCGATTATAACCGTTAAACAACGATTTCTATCAATTAATCCAACTTCGACCTAAAATGGAAAGTGTAGAAAAACCCACCAACAATCCAAAACAATCCATCAAATACACACATGATCACACACATTGATAGAATAATAAAGTTTCACACCCTTACACGATCAATCGAAAGCTTTGGTGATGATTTCTTGAAGTTCTAGGTTTTCCTCTTCTGTTCTCTCCACTTTCTCTTCTCTTCCTTTCTTTCCTTTGTTTTTCTTTCTTACTAACTTTTTCTCTTTTCCCCTCTTATCTCATATTTCTATTTCTTTCCTCTCAAATTCTTTCCACACACTAATTAATCAATTCTCACAAAATATCCACTTAACATTATCACTAATGCTCAAAATACCCTCCAACCTATTTTTACCCGAAACACTCAAAATCAGTAAAAAAAATAGCATAATATGCACACATAACATATTAAACACATAAATCCTACATTTAAAATAATAATTCAATCAATTAAATTAAAAGGACTCAAAATAAAGGAAATCAGAATCGGGGCGTTACAACTCTCCCCCACTTAGGAATTTTCGTCCTCGAAAATATTACCTGATTCGAACAGCTCAGGATGCGACTCACGCATCTTACTCTCCAATTCCCAAGTCATATTGCCTTCCACAGCACCTCCCCATGCTACTTTTACAAGCGAAATATCCTTACCTCTTAGGTTCTTAACTTCGCAGTCCAAAATCATAACCGGTAAAACCTCAACCGTAAGATTATCTCTTACCTCCACCTCATCCATAGGAATCAAATGTGACGGATCCAGAACATACTTCCGAAGTTGCGAAACATGGAACACATCATGCAAATTCGAAAGATTCGGAGGCAACGCCACACGATAAGCCACCGCACCAACTCGTGCAATAATTTGATACGGACCAATAAAATGAGAAGTCAACTTCTTCGACTTCAAAGCACAACCCACACCTCTAACCGGTGTAACTCTCAAAAACACATGGTCACCTTCTTGAAATTTATTCTTCCTTCTCTTGTCATGATAACTCTTTTGCCTATTCTGAGAAGCTTTCATCTTCTCCCGAATAAACTTCACCTTCTCCGTCGTTTGTTGTACCATCTCCGGTCCAACTACCGATCTCTTTCCGGTTTCATGCCAACACAAAGGTGTTCGACATCTCCGACCATACAAAGCCTCAAATGGTGCCATACCAATACTTGCATGAAAAATATTGTGGTAAGTGAACTCAATCAATGCCAAATAACTATCCCAAACACCACCTTGCTCGAGCACACAAGCACGCAACAAGTCCTCTAACGATTGAATCGTCCTCTCAGTTTGGCCATCCGTCTACGGATGATACGCCGAACTCAATCTCAACTTAGAACCTAAAGCCTTTTGCAAACCTTCCCAAAATCTCGAAGTAAATCTAGGATCTCTATCCGACACGATACTCTTGGGAACTCCATGAAACTTTACAATCACCCGAATGTAACACGGTGGGAGAACTGACTTTAAACAATGTTGCGGATAGCAAGAGTCGCCACCGACTTTTATTTTATCCATAAGGAAAGGTTATAAAAGAACAGGAAAGACCTTAGAGAATATTTTGGGTCCGGGGGGTAGGTTATGAAAAGGGAAGGTGTTAGCACCCTTTTCATCCATGGTTATCCATGGGCTCTTAGGTACTTAAGCTCACTTTTGAATTGTTTTGAAAGTGTAGTGTGTGAATAGCAAAAAAAATTTCAGAATAGTTTAATAATAATCCGTGTATGGATGTGAAAAAAAACTTGTTTGAAAATTTTGTTGGAAATTTGTTTAAGTGTGAAAAAGTTTTGAAGTGAGCAAGCACCTAGGAGTAACCTACCCTGATGTTTAAAGGTCTTTCTTATTCTTCATTCTTCCCTTTAGTAAGACTATCCCTACTATAATGGAGTAGGTAGTCCTTACTTTGGATGTTAAGGGACATGTGAGGGACAATTGGATTTTTGAAGGCCATTGTGGGGCGTAATAAGCAAACTGGAGGGACTATCATCATTTTTCGAAAGGGACTCGATTCGTAAAGGCAACCATAAGGGACTTTGATGATTTTCTTTTTGAGGGACTTGCTTTATACACCCCACTTAACCATTATTCGTAGGCAACTTGAGGGATATCCTTAGGAAGTGAGACGGCGATTAAAATCGACTTACGTGTGTGACGTGTTTATTTTAATTATCTTTATTTAAAAGTGATCTAAATTTATTTTAATATTACATACATGTTGTTACACTCCCTAATTACTAACCATAATAATAATTAAATAATTAAACAACTTTACATC
Organism: Lathyrus sativus; assembly: GCA_963859935.3. Lineage (NCBI taxonomy): Eukaryota > Viridiplantae > Streptophyta > Magnoliopsida > Fabales > Fabaceae > Lathyrus > Lathyrus sativus. Next base: position 625,518,226 of record OZ012737.1, read on the forward strand.
CAAGAAACAATTACAAAATAATAAGCAAAATAATTAAATAGCAAAGATAAATAAAATATAAATAAGCAATAATAAATAATAAAGGGGGTTAATTCTAAGTTTACTCGGCAAGACATCGCATCTTGTGCCTACGTATCCTTACGGGAGTGGAATCAGAGTAATCGTAGTTCCCCTCAATAGGGAGGTTAGAAACTTCTTGACTGTGGTCAAGGTCTCAAGGGGAATAAACGCATCTTAAGGACACGCTTACGTGGAGTGTAGAAACTCCAAATCTCTACGTTGAATTGTTAAGTTGTAATTAGGGTTAAATTAGGTTAGGGATTCCACGGCGGGAAACCCTAAAATGAGCGCGGCGGCTCTTTGACCTAATGCTAGGGGTAAAATTGTAATTGCGCCTGCGGCGAGGCATTTGAGAAAATTAGGGTTTGAATTTGTAGTTTTGAAGGTTTGAATTTTTTAAGGGTTCGAGGGTTTATGGACTATTAGCGCGGCGGCCAAACAACTAGACCTAATCCTTCGGAGGTGCAATGTGATAGATTAACGGTAAATGAATGTGAGAATTTTAATCATGCAAACAGCGGAAAGCAAAAGTGGGAAGGTAAACGCGATTGTTGGTTCGCGAGGTTACAAATGAGAAGCAGTTACAATAATAATGAAAATTTGAATTAAAAATACACAAAAATAAACTACTGGCAACGTAGCAAGCTGCAAAACGAGGAAACAATGTTAGTAAACCGAATCAGACAGTCATCAGATGAATTATGAGACAAAAGTGCAAGATTGGAGTTTTTTATTGTTTATACATAAGGGTTTTTGATTTAAGTTAAAAAAAGATGTTTAAATAAAAAAAGATTAAGTTTAATTTTCAAAAAAATAGTTTAGTTTAATTATCTAAAAAAATTTTATTTTTAATGTTATCATTTTTTTTAAAAAAGGTTTAAGTTAGATTTTTTTTAAAAGGTTTAAATTATATTTTTTAAAAACAAATGTTAATATTTAGTTAGAAAAAGGTTTTAACAAAAATTTGAAAATAATAAAAATTAAAAGAAACAAGTAAAATGTAAAATAAATAAAAACAAAAGAGGGTTGGACCGGGTATCATTTCCGGACCCAACCCGGGCGGAACACACAAATTGGAAGGGGATTAGGTTCTGGGGGAACCCTAACGACACGTATCATTTCTCTTCTTCTCATCTTGTCGTTTCTCTGATTTCTTCTTCCTCCCTTCTTCTCATCGCCTTCGTTTCCTTTGTTAACCTGAAAAAGAGAACATGGAGGTCATAAAATCTCCTCGCGTCTTACGTTTTACGGTTGCGATTTGGTGATTGACGGTGGCGGTTAAGGCGATGATGCACTGAACTGAGCCTCAGAAGGAAGGTTTGCTCATCGTGAAAGATTATGGCGTTGGTGGACCTTCCTCAGTCCCTTTTGCTCGTGTTTTGATGAGTACCTTTTTGATGAAACCTTTGTCGCCGCTCTTGCGCTATCGCTCGCTTCGTCTAGGGTTTTGAGAAGGTGGTGTTGTTCTCTCTTATACTCTCTCTTTTTGATTTCCTTTTGGGCTTGGATCAATGAGATACGATTTCTGATTGAGAAACTTTCCTTTTTCGAAATTGATTGGATTTCATCTCAAAATTATTTGATTGAATCCGTTTTGGATTGATTTGGGATTCTTTCCCTTTTGGATTTCACACGGCTGTATTTTGACTTCAATTGGATCTTGTTTGGATTTTCTTCACAGATATGGGCATCTGGTTTTTATTATTTCCAAATGGATTTGATTTGTTTCTCTTTTGACCCTTTCGCAGATGTGGATTCGAACAGACTGGTGTGGATATCCAGTTGATTTGGACTCAAATTGCTTTGGATAAACCGTACTTATTTCGGATTTGGATACTTGTTTTTTCGTTCAGATACAGTTTGTGAACTTGTTCTGCTTTCTTCTGATGTGAACTTGTTTTGTTTTCTTCTGATATGGTTTTGTGAACTTGTTTTGTCTTGATCTGTTCTCAGAAACGAATCAGTTGTTCCTTGTTTTTAAGGCAAATGTGATTTGTTTTGATGTTCTGGATTTCATGAATTGGATTATGGAATGCTACTAACTTTTTTTCTCTGATCCATCTGATGTAGACGTTCTATGGACTCACTTTTGGTTATCCAATTTGATGTTGCCATGAGCCATTCGGTCCCTTGATGCTGATACGGATTTTTACTGATAGGACTCTGGGTTTTTCAGAACAGATAACTGGTTCTTCTTGAACTAATATTCAATTCCTCTTGAACTGATATCTGGTTTTCTGATGCAGCTTGGTTCTTGTCATTGTTTCAGGGATGGGATATTTGGATTTGTGAACTGATTTTTCTGATGGATGTTGTCGTCAGCTGCGAATTTCATTTCCTGATGATGACATTGAGCCGTGATGTTTCTAAACTGAGCCTACCTGATGGCTGTCTCTGATTGTTTCTGTTGTGCGCTTTCAGTTTGTATTTCCAATTACCTTTGGCTGCGAAACCGTTTCGAGAAAGACCACATATCTACTTGATAGGCTGCTATATTTACTTGATGGTCCCTTTTTGAATCCACATCTGCGCAAGTCGTTTCGGCTCGAAAAACTTCCTTTATCTCTCTTCATCTTTCTCGGCTGTCCCGTATTGATAAGAACAGAAATTTCTTGATCTGACGTCGATGGCGCGGATTGGTAACGGGGTAGGACGCAGCTTCGGTTGTGCCACTCCCGGCACTCGATGATGACATTGTTCTGAGAGTGTCGAACAATTTCTAACATCTTTTTTTTTTTCTATTCTGTTTGTTTTGTTTTGATGTGCAGGTGAATCGGAGACTTTGCGGAGGAGCTCAAAGGACATCAAGAAGGATACTTAGAAATTTTAGGGCTTAGGATTTTTAGGTTTAATGTAATTCCTTGTAACAGCAAAAATGTGAAACAATCTCCCTTTTGTATAATGCAACCTTTATGAAATAAAATTCCCAACACTTTGAATTTATTTATATTTTATTCCTAGTTAAAAAAAAAAATATAAACAATTGTGAATAAATCCACAAGTATTTAAATTCGTTAACATAGGCATAAAACATAAATATTCCCAAGTGGTATTCTTATTGGTGCACTCGTCTCATTTGTAATCCTAATCTCATCATCTGGTTAAAATGTTAACCAACCATTTCATAACCAAACACCTATGGGCACCGTAATCACAACATTTTCAGCATCAACAGTAAAACTAATCGTAATTAAATTCCACTGACCAAACCGCTAAAATCTCAATATGATCAGAACTGGTGATAGATAAATGCCTCGAAACCAATACGTATCAAATGCCTCAGAATTTTAATAACAGCCCATCTTTAAGGAATTGGTAGAATTTGTGTAAAATGACCAAAATACCCCTGGAATCAAATCTCTCTTTGATGTTGGCAAAAAAATCATGAAGTTTGACTTTGGTTTGACCACAGTTGACCTCAGTTTGACTTTTTAACTGCATTGACTGCTTTTGACTTATCTGATCATCTGACTGAGCAAACTTTTGAGAAAAGTCTTGAAACTTGACATGGGGGTTCTTATACACATATAAGATGTTATGAAGCTCACTTGAAGTCTTGGAAGTCCATTTAGCCTGATTAAAGTCAAAACCCTAGTTTTGGATGCACTGCTTAGGAGGTGCATTGTCTGAGGGAATTGTCAACTCTTCTGACCAATTATGAATTTTGTGAACCTTGTGAACCTTCTTGGAACACAAAGTCTTGTATTGTGAGGGCAAATTTTGGGGTGCAACAGCTGCCCCTGTTCAATTTTCTGAAACCTGAGGGGTTAGATTGGTATATTTGCCAGTCGTAACCTGGAAGGTTGAAGGGGATTGAACACAAAAGCCCAAAAATTTGCACTCACCAGTGCATGGAGTGATATTGATGGTTGGTTGAACATGATTGAGTGGGCTTAAAGATGCCACTAGGGGAAAGTTCTTCAGTAGTATAATGAGAGCTGTCAGGAGTCTGGAGTAATACTGATGTAACAGCATGTCTTCATGAGGATAGAGCAATCAATAATGATAACCCTAAAGCAGTCTTGAAGTGATAAATCTGACCTCAGGAGGATAGAGCAATCAATAGCTCTAAAGCAGTCTTGAAGTAATAATGGCTTCAGGAGGATAGAGCAATCAATAGCTCTAAAGCAGTCTTGAAGTAATAATGTGATATGTCTTCAGGAGGATAGAGCAATCAACAGCTCTAAAGCAGTCTTGAAATAATAATGTGATATGTCTTCAGGAGGATAGAGCAATCAATAGCTCTAAAGCAGTCTTGAAGTAATGATTTCAGGAGGATAGAGCAATGGATAGCTCTAAAGCAGTCTTGAAATAATAATGTAATTTCAGGAGGATAGAGCAATGGATAACTCTAAAGCAGTCTTGAAATAATTAGATGGCTTCAGGAGGATAGAGCAATGAATAGCTCTAAAGCAGTCTTGAAGTAGTAATATGACCTCATGAGGATAGAGCAATGAATAGCTCTAAAGCAGTCTTGAAGTAATAGGATGATTTCAGGAGGATAGAGCAATCAGTAGCTCTAAAGCAGTCTTGAAGTCATGAGAGGCTATCAGGAGGATAAAATAACCCTGAGGTTACAATAAAGCAGTCCCAAAGTAATAAGAAGCTCATCAGGAGGATAAAGTAACCCTGAGGTTACAATAAAGCAGTCCCAAAGATCATAAGATTGTTTGTTGGATAATTAACCTGAAAACAAGGTAGCATTCTGTATAACAACATTAGTTTATGCTTTATGTATGCATGTATGACATGATGCACTTAGGTAATGTACTATAGACATATATGTTATGGTATGATGTAAATGATGTATGTATGCTATGACACTGCTGGAAGTGTCTGGATATCCTTGTATAACAACTGCTGGCCAAGAAAAATAAATCCCGATTCGTTGTTGAAGAATATATAACCCTCCGTCTGCTGGGGATAACAAGGTATAGATAACCTCCCGTTGTTGGGGATAACAAGGTATAGATAACCTCCCGTTGTTGGGGATAGTAGGATAAGTATAACATCCCGTCTTCGTTCATCGTGCCCTTATTGGAAAGTAATTTCCCGTATATCCGTATGAGGATAAAAGAGATGGATATAAATTCCAGGGGAGATTAGACTTTGTGAAAATGGATTAGTCCTACTGATGGTTTGTAACTGTCTTGTAAAGATGAACCGGCGAAGCTTCGTTGAAATCCTTCCCTCGTTCGTCCTTAGTAAATACTATTACTGCATTTTCATGCATTTCTGGTAAACATCAATCATATTAAAAGCATACATGCGTTTCTGGTAAACATCAATCATATTCAAAGGCATACATACATTCAAACACAACCAATGGACGTTTCACTTATGTAAATAGGGTAAAAGTGAATCTGGATTCAAAAGATGGAATTTATTTATATCAAAAGTGACCCATACACGGGTAAGTTTGTACAAGGAGACATAAACCCTAGTAAGAGAATTTTGTCATGAAGTTTTACAAAAAGAATCAGCTATGTGGGAAATAATCCTATTGAGTTTCAATTCTACTATTGCCACTCAAGTATCTCATCTTCTTGCTGTTGAGACGGAAACTATTGGATTGAGCTTTATCTGTTTGAGCTTGAGTAAGTAGTACAACTGGTTGCAGTTTCATGAGTGATCCAAACGAGACATAGTCATACGCTTTAATCCCTAACTTTTGCCTGGATTGCCCTTTCAGGTTTTCAATCCACCGGGATACCCTTTTTTGCCCAAGCCGCCTTTTCAGGTTTTCGACTTGCCGGGTGTACATCTTTATATATATCCCTAATTTTTGCCCAAACCCTTTTGGTTTGCCGGGATGCCCTTATTTTTGCCTAGGCCTGTCAACCTAGCGGGTCTCTTTTTATGCGTAGTATTTTTTAACTATGTCTGCGTTTACAGGTTGTGGGAAGTCTTCACCATCCATTGTAGTCAGTATCATGGCACCTCCTGAGTAGTATACTGTATATCATATTCCGTCAAGATCATTTGCCATCTTGCAATTCTTCCGGAGAGAGCAGGTTTCTCAAATATGTACTTGATTGGATCCATCTTCGAAATCAACAAGGTAGTATGGGTCAACATATACTGTCTTAGTCGGCGAGCAGCCCATGCCAAAGCGCAGCAAGTTTTCTCGAGCAGTGAGTATCTTGTTTCACAGTCGGTAAACTTTTTGCTAAGGTAGTATATTGCCTGCTCTTTTCGACCAGACTCGTCATGTTGCCCCAATACACACCCCATTGAGTTGTCTAATACTGTTAAATACATAATCAAGGGTCTTCCATCAACTGGTGGCATTAAAATTGGAGGTTCTAGCAAATATCTCTTGATTTCATCAAAGGCAGTCTGGCACTCATCATTCCATTCCATCACCTGATCTTTCTTCAACAACTTGAAGATTGGCTCACAGATGGTAGTTAATTGGGAAATAAATCTTGCAATGTAGTTCAATCGTCCCAAGAAACCTCTAACCTCCTTCTCAGTACGGGGAGCTGGCATCTCTCGTATGGCTTTCACTTTTGCAGGATCCACTTCAATACCTTTTCCACTGACAATGAAACCCAGGAGCTTTCCAGATCTAACCCCAGAAGTACACTTGTTTGGATTTAATCTCAACCTGTATTTCTTCAACCTCTCAAACAACTTGTGCAGATGATCAAGATGTTGTTCTTCATTCTGAGACCTGGCTATCATATCATCCACATATACCTCTATCTCATGATGAATCATATCATGAAACAAAGCCACCATAGCACGCTGATATGTTGCCCCTGCATTCTTCAAACCAAATGGCATTACCTTATAGCAAAAGGTGCCCCACTGTGTCACAAATGTTGTCTTCTCCATATCTTCAGGTGCCATCTTGATTTGATTGTAACCAGAGAAACCATCCATAAAAGAGAATACCTTATGCTGAGCAGTGTTGTCTACCAGAATATCAATATGAGGAAGTGGAAAGTCATCTTTAGGGCTAGCCTTGTTCAGATCTCTGTAGTCTACACACATACGTACCTTACCATCTTTCTTAGGAACTGGTACCACATTTGCAACCCACTGAGGATAATAAGTTACGGCCAAGAACCCTGCATTGAACTGTTTCATTACCTCTGCTTTGATCTTTTCTGACATTTCAGGACGCATACGACGAACCTTCGGCTTCTTTGGACGACAATCTTCTTTCACTGGCAAACGGTGAACCACAATGTCCGTATCCAACCCTGGCATATCTTCATAAGACCAAGCAAAGATCTCCACATAGTCACATAGCATCTGAACCAACCTACTCTTGACACTGTCCTCTAAATCAGCCCCTATTTTGACCTCTTTTCTGTTTTCTTCAGTTCCCAGATTCACAACTTCGACTGGCTCTTCATGTGGCTGTATAGCTTTCTCTTCTTGTTGTAACAACCTAGCAAGCTCTACAGGTATTTCACAATCGTCCTCGTCTCCGTCTTCAGTCTGATAGATCGGATTCTCGAAATTGTAATTGGCAATAGTAGAACTGTTATCAACTGGATCCAGAGTGGATGAGGATCTGCGTTTTAGTGACGTGGGTGTGTGTAAGAACACATAGCTGATAAAGCACAAATAAAAGAAAAAGAAAGACAAGGAACACAATATTTACGAAAACGAAACGTCCACTGATTTTATTGAATGAAGTATGCAAATGAAATGACAACCCGTAACAAGCACACCATTGTGCCCCGGGTAAGGCACATGGCTTGAAAGTTTTAATTGTTCCAGAAATTACAAATTTAAAAACATAACACAGTAATAGCATTTACTCCTTACTAAAGGAGATAGGGATAACATCTTCAGCTTTCCAATTATTGAGTCCAGCACCCACAGTAGGAAAAATCCATGCCTCCAAGTTGTAGTCTTCATCTTGATCTCCCACAGCATTGATAACCCCTTGATTGGTGATACGAACAGCACGAGCACGACGAACAGCCTTCTGGGACTCTGCAGTGAAACCCAAACCAAACTTGTCAGACTTGTATGGAATATCAGGAAGCTGACCCCAAATAGTACAACCACCTTCTTCCACCACAGCTTTTGCATCATTGAGGGAGGCCATTGCCATTGTTGGAGGGTTTCTGATGACCACCGGAACCTTCTTCACAGCAGGAGGAGTCACACAATCCTTAACAGCCCAGGGAACCACTTCAAATGACTGACATGGAGTTTCAATGTATTCACCTTCTACTTCCAGATACTTGAAAGCGTTTACATGGCTGACAAAGTATTCTTCCTCTCCAAAGACAGTAACAACTTTTCCATTCACCGGATATCTCAACTTTGATGTAATGTGGAGGTCACCGCACCTGCCCCATGGATCTAGGGACGACCAAGCAGACATGAGTACGAAGGACGAATATCCATCACATAGAATGTAGCAGTGAACACCTGAGAGCCAACCTTGATTGGAAGATCAATTTCCCCATGCACTACTCTTCTAGAACCATCAAAAGCCTTTACCACAATATTACTGGGCTTCAATACCGTATCTTCAGGACTCAACTTGTTCAGGACTTCCTTAGGCAACACATTCAGAGAGGAACCATTGTCTATCAGCACATGAGACAGGGTAGTGCCCCTGCATTCAATTGAAATATGCAAGGCCCTGTTATGATCCCTCTTGGCAGGGGTCAAGTCAGCATCAGAAAATCCTAACCCGTTGTCATAGGTCAGGTGAGCAACACAATTCTCAAACTGGTCCACAGAAATTGCACTGGGTACATGAGCCATCTTTAGAAACTTGATCAATGACTTGGCATGAGCCTCAGAACATAATAACAGGGAGAGCATAGAAATCTTTGAGGGAGTATGCCCCAGCTGATCAACAATATCATAATCACTCTTGCGAATGATTTTCAATACTTCTTCCATCTGCTTAGAGAGGTCATCAGCAGCTGGCACATCAGTAGATACAGGCTCAATAACAGGACCCTTGCCCCGAGCATCAGTGGTGGAAGTAACAGCAGGAGTAACTGCACTCTTAGAAGCAACTGGAGGAGAGAAGACTCTTCCACTACGAGTGATCTTGCTAGATCCAGCAATATTATCAATGTCAACAGGCATATCAGGTAAAGGCTCCTGCTTGACACCATGGATGTAAACATCAGACCCATAGTGCCAAGGCACAGCTTTGTCAGATGTATAAGGAATAGGACCAGGAGTGGTAATGATCAGAGGAGCTACTCTGGCTTCAGCAACAACTTTCACAGGACCTTCAGCAATAATCTTGATTGGGCCCTGATGAGTGATTTTAATGGGACCCTTTGAAGTGATTCTTAGTGGTACTTTGTCAACCATGTCAACCTCTTCAATCTTCTTACCCTGAGTCAGATGATCCACCATACTTTCTACAGATGCTGGTCTTCTTTCAAACACTATAGTATATTTATCCATGAGACGTTGAATCCCATCTCTCAAAATGAAGCAACTATCCGGCTTATAGGTACAATATAGACAATCTTCATGACAACCTGGAAAGATCCCAGCTTGTACTAACCTCTTTTTGATAAAAGACAATGGTGTGCTCAACTCCATAACTGAATAGACATGCAGATCTTCATCAATATCTTCATCAATGGCGTTGACAGTCTTCTCGTGATTTGGCATTGGAGCTGTAATCACATTTGGAGTACCTGGTGGATCAAACTCAATTTCTCCAGCATCAATCATATCCTGAATTTTGTTCTTCAAGACCCAGCAGTTATTAGTATCATGTCCTGGACAGTTTGAATGATATGCACATCGTGCATTGGGATTGTACTTGGGAGAGGTAACATTGGGATTCTGAGGAGCCTCCCTCAGGGTAATAAGTTCAGCCTTCAACAAGTGTTGCAATGCCTGAGCCATTGACATGTTGATCTTCGTGAACTGTCTTCTAGCCCTCTGTTGGTTGCCTTGAGGCTGCTCTGTTGTTGCAGGAGTTGGATTTGAAATATGAACTGCACTAACAGACTGATGCCTTCTGTTACGATCAGGCTGACCATACACAACATTAGATTCTTTCTTCCCAGTGGGAGGCTTCTTTGCAGCACCTGATGAAGAAGTGCCCACTTGGATCTTACCACTCTTGATACCATTCTCTACTCGCTCTCCTGTCATGATCAACTCAGTGAAGCCAGATGATGAGCTTCCAATGAGATGACTGTAAAACGGACCATTCAGCGTACACATGAACATATCAACCAACTCCCTATCAGTCAAAGGGGGTTGAACTCTTCCAGCTAAGTCTCTCCATTTCTGAGCATACTCCTTAAAGCTTTCTTTGGCACCCATAGACATGCTTTGAAGCTGCATGCGAGTGGGGGCTAAGTCAGCATTGTATTGGTACTGTCTATAAAACGCTTCAGCAAGATCATTCCAGTCTCTGATGTTGACACTCTCCAACTGATAATACCACTCTAACTGAGCTCCAGATAAACTCTCTTGAAAGAAATGGATCCACAACTTTTTATCAGCAGTGTGGGGTTGAATTCTTCTGACATAAGACCTCAGATGCAATTTGGGACAAGAGACCCCATCATAGACAACAAATGTGGGAACTTTGAAACCAATGGGTATCACAACCCCAAATATCAAACTCAAATCCTCAAAATCCAGCCCAGATGATTTCTGTAATTCCATAGCATCCATTCTATCCACCAGCATCTTGAATTTGTCTTCATTAGGCTCATGGTAATAATTAGCCTCAGAATCAGAGTCCCCCATAGTGTTGTGGAGACTGCCTCTCTCTTTCTCAGATTCCTCAGATTCATAGTCTTCAACCTCTTCCTTGGTCTTGACAGGACCTTTGAACCTTCTTCCCATGTTGAGCAACCCAGCAGACTTTCTAGCCTTCTTAGTCTTCTTGGCTAGCAGTGTCTTCAATTCATCCTGCCCCTTGGATAGGTTCAGGATCAGCTCTTGGAACTGTGCATTCTGTGCCTGGAGATCCTTAACTGATTGTTCAAGAGCCATTGCTGAAATAAACAGCGAGAAGATGAGAAACCTGTGCACAATTATAAACCTGTGATGCAATGATATGGGAATGCATATGCAATGTTTTCAAGGACCGCAGGATTTAAATTTGCTTAAACAAACAAGAAAGTAACTTTTTATTAGTAATAACTTGTTTTGCCTTTTAGGCTTACAAAAAATGAAAACGAAATAAGTACAAAAGATGGGGTTTTAAGTCTCCCATGGACGTTTCCTCTTTGTGTTGAGGTATGAGTTGAGGTTTCGTTCCTCATGAAGTAGCTTTGTTAGCTCTAGGATCCTTGCTTGGCTTGCTTTGTAATGAGCCTCGAAAGTATCCCTTTTCTCTTTCAGTTGGATCCATGATCTCTGCAAGTCTTCCATATCAGTAGGCATGTCTGGGTGAAGGATGGTATAAGCTGTGTCTCCTTCAGCAACAGGTTCCATGGTAACTGGTAGGATGGCAGGATATGGCATCATGAGTGTCTGAGCACGAAATCGTACCCATCTGAGATAAGCCTCCATAGGAATGGTGCACTTAGGCTCCAGTGTCTTGCTGTCAATCCTGTTTACCTTTCCCCAAGCTCGTATGAATCTCTGACGGTAACCCTGGAGATCGTTGTCGTAGTCAAACACAATGCCCTGAATCAACATGTCATGTGGACCATCGCTCCGGGCGTAACCAAACTGTCGTAAAGCTAGAGATGGGTTGTAGGTGATGCCTCCTCTTATGCCTAGAAGTGGCACATTAGGAAACTCCCCACAACGGTCAATGATGGTGACATTCTCCATAGATCTGGAGCACCAATGGATGTCTGAGTGAGAAAGTGACATGATCCTCTTGGACCATCTGAACCCTTGCTCATTCTTCATTACTGAGCGAGGAAGGTGAGAAATAAACCACCTAGAAAGTAAAGGTATGCAGCACATCAAAGTTCCTCTTGCCCTTGTAGTACGGGTGTGAAGAGAATGTAGGATGTCTCCAAGTAAGGTAGGCACTGGATTGTGACTCAGGAACATGTTGATGGCATGAACGTCTATGAACTGATCAGGATTGGGGAACAACACTAAGCCATAAATCAATAAGGCTAAGATCTCCTCAAAAGCATCGTAGCTCATAGCCTTCAAGAACATTTGAGCTTTATCCACTAATACCTTGGCAAGAATACCTTTAACTCCACTTCTCGTCTCTAGAACAATGTCAGACTTCTTCAGATGTAGAGCTGCAACAATAACTTCTGGTTTAAGCTCCTTCTCTAAGCCTGTGAATGGCTTCTGATCAAGAACAGGTATACCCAGAAGTTTAGAGAACTCCTCCATGGTTGGAACCAGCTGATAATCAGGAAATGTAAAGCAATGGTGCTTAGGGTCAAAGAACTGAAACAGCACACTCATCGTGTCTTCACTGAACCCTGAAGTAACTAGATCCAATAAGTGACCATGTCTCTTGTTGAACTGGGAATGATCAGGCACTAGGGAAACCAGCTCCTTGAGCTTAGCAGGTATCCCTACAAAGTTGATCCTGATGGTGTTTCTACGAGCAGAAGCCATGACCTGCAACAAAGGACAAAGATAAATCCTTTGGTCCTTGAAATGGTTAGGGAAAATGATATGCTTATGATGCATGATGATGTCATGATGTCATGCTCAATCACAAACATGTGGCACACACAAACAAGTCACACCATAGCCCTAGGTTTAAAGGCTTGCATGAGGTTCAAAGGCAAGTACCCTCCCCTGAAGTTAGATGGTTCATCCTGTCCTACAAAAGTAACCAGGTTCTAAGGGATCTCAATATCATTGATCCTTCACAAGGGTGGTTGTTCAGAAGGCAACTTACTTGCCAACCAAAACCCTCCAAGTTTAAGATCTCGATGAGCGTAGTATCGAGTGTCAACCAACTTCAGTCTGCACCAAAGCCGGTTACCTCACTACTTTCTAAAGGCCAAGATGAGTTAACTAGGGTTCTAAAAGTCAGTTAGTGCATTGACAACATATGGCAGCCTCAATATTATCCTCAACTTGACTTAAGGAATATAAGCACCAACCAAGAAGTCGCACTAACTATGGCCACCAGATCAACCGTATCGATATACGTCGTACAGTTTCCTTGGTCTATTGCCATTTACCTAAGGTACACTAGATCCGGGTTAGGATCTTTCACACATAAGAGCACCCCAACAATATAATAATAAAGCAAACAAGGCAAACAATTTAAAGTGATCTTAATTCCTAAGGGTACCCCTCTTAAATAGATCCCCAGCAGAGTCGCCAGTTCTGTAACACGGTGGGAGAACTGACTTTAAACAATGTTGCGGATAGCAAGAGTCGCCACCGACTTTTATTTTATCCATAAGGAAAGGTTATAAAAGAACAGGAAAGACCTTAGAGAATATTTTGGGTCCGGGGGGTAGGTTATGAAAAGGGAAGGTGTTAGCACCCTTTTCATCCATGGTTATCCATGGGCTCTTAGGTACTTAAGCTCACTTTTGAATTGTTTTGAAAGTGTAGTGTGTGAATAGCAAAAAAAATTTCAGAATAGTTTAATAATAATCCGTGTATGGATGTGAAAAAAAACTTGTTTGAAAATTTTGTTGGAAATTTGTTTAAGTGTGAAAAAGTTTTGAAGTGAGCAAGCACCTAGGAGTAACCTACCCTAATGTTTAAAGGTCTTTCTTATTCTTCATTCTTTCCTTTAGTAAGACTATCCCTACTATAATGGAGTAGGTAGTCCTTACTTTGGATGTTAAGGGACATGTGAGGGACAATTGGATTTTTGAAGGCCATTGTGGGGCGTAATAAGCAAACTGGAGGGACTATCATCATTTTTCGAAAGGGACTCGATTCGTAAAGGCAACCATAAGGGACTTTGATGATTTTCTTTTTGAGGGACTTGCTTTATACACCCCACTTAACCATTATTCGTAGGCAACTTGAGGGATATCCTTAGGAAGTGAGACGGCGATTAAAATCGACTTACGTGTGTGACGTGTTTATTTTAATTATCTTTATTTAAAAGTGATCTAAATTTATTTTAATATTACATACATGTTGTTACACTCCCTAATTACTAACCATAATAATAATTAAATAATTAAACAACTTTACATCCAAGAAACAATTACAAAATAATAAGCAAAATAATTAAATAGCAAAGATAAATAAAATATAAATAAGCAATAATAAATAATAAAGGGGGTTAATTCTAAGTTTACTCGGCAAGACATCGCATCTTGTGCCTACGTATCCTTACGGGAGTGGAATCAGAGTAATCGTAGTTCCCCTCAATAGGGAGGTTAGAAACTTCTTGACTGTGGTCAAGGTCTCAAGGGGAATAAACGCATCTTAAGGACACGCTTACGTGGAGTGTAGAAACTCCAAATCTCTACGTTGAATTGTTAAGTTGTAATTAGGGTTAAATTAGGTTAGGGATTCCACGGCGGGAAACCCTAAAATGAGCGCGGCGGCTCTTTGACCTAATGCTAGGGGTAAAATTGTAATTGCGCCTGCGGCGAGGCATTTGAGAAAATTAGGGTTTGAATTTGTAGTTTTGAAGGTTTGAATTTTTTAAGGGTTCGAGGGTTTATGGACTATTAGCGCGGCGGCCAAACAACTAGACCTAATCCTTCGGAGGTGCAATGTGATAGATTAACGGTAAATGAATGTGAGAATTTTAATCATGCAAACAGCGGAAAGCAAAAGTGGGAAGGTAAACGCGATTGTTGGTTCGCGAGGTTACAAATGAGAAGCAGTTACAATAATAATGAAAATTTGAATTAAAAATACACAAAAATAAACTACTGGCAACGTAGCAAGCTGCAAAACGAGGAAACAATGTTAGTAAACCGAATCAGACAGTCATCAGATGAATTATAAGACAAAAGTGCAAGATTGGAGTTTTTTTATTGTTTATACATAAGGGTTTTTGATTTAAGTTAAAAAAAGATGTTTAAATAAAAAAAGATTAAGTTTAATTTTCAAAAAAATAGTTTAGTTTAATTATCTAAAAAAAATTTATTTTTAATGTTATCATTTTTTTTAAAAAAGGTTTAAGTTAGATTTTTTTTAAAAGGTTTAAATTATATTTTTTAAAAACAAATGTTAATATTTAGTTAGAAAAAGGTTTTAACAAAAATTTGAAAATAATAAAAATTAAAAGAAACAAGTAAAATGCAAAATAAATAAAAACAAAAGAGGGTTGGACCGGGTATCATTTCCGGACCCAACCCGGGCGGAACACACAAATTGGAAGGGGATTAGGTTCTGGGGGAACCCTAACGGCACGTATCATTTCTCTTCTTCTCATCTTGTCGTTTCTCCGATTTCTTCTTCCTCCCTTCTTCTCATCGCCTTCGTTTCCTTTGTTAACCTGAAAAAGAGAACATGGAGGTCATAAAATCTCCTCGCGTCTTACGTTTTACGGTTGCGATTTGGTGATTGACGGTGGCGGTTAAGGCGATGATGCACTGAACTGAGCCTCAGAAGGAAGGTTTGCTCATCGTGAAAGATTATGGCGTTGGTGGACCTTCCTCAGTCCCTTTTGCTCGTGTTTTGATGAGTACCTTTTTGATGAAACCTTTGTCGCCGCTCTTGCGCTATTGCTCGCTTCGTCTAGGGTTTTGAGAAGGTGGTGTTGTTCTCTCTTATACTCTCACTTTTTGATTTCCTTTTGGGCTTGGATCAATGAGATACGATTTCTGATTGAGAAACTTTCCTTTTTCGAAATTGATTGGATTTCATCTCAAAATTATTTGATTGAATCCGTTTTGGATTGATTTGGGATTCTTTCCCTTTTGGATTTCACACGGCTGTATTTTGACTTCAATTGGATCTTGTTTGGATTTTCTTCACAGATATGGGCATCTGGTTTTTTTTATTTCCAAATGGATTTGATTTGTTTCTCTTTTGACCCTTTCGCAGATGTGGATTCGAACAGACTGGTATGGATATCCAGTTGATTTGGACTCAAATTGCTTTGGATAAACCGTACTTATTTCGGATTTGGATACTTGTTTTTTCGTTCAGATACAGTTTGTGAACTTGTTCTGCTTTCTTCTGATGTGAACTTGTTTTGTTTTCTTCTGATATGGTTTTGTGAACTTGTTTTGTCTTGATCTGTTCTCAGAAACGAATCAGTTGTTCCTTGTTTTTAAGGCAAATGTGATTTGTTTTGATGTTCTGGATTTCATGAATTGGATTATGGAATGCTACTAACTTTTTTTCTCTGATCCATCTGATGTAGACGTTCTATGGACTCACTTTTGGTTATCCAATTTGATGTTGCCATGAGCCATTCGGTCCCTTGATGCTGATACGGATTTTTACTGATAGGACTCTGGGTTTTTCAGAACAGATAACTGGTTCTTCTTGAACTAATATTCAATTCCTCTTGAACTGATATCTGGTTTTCTGATGCAGCTTGGTTCTTGTCATTGTTTCAGGGATGGGATATTTGGATTTGTGAACTGATTTTTCTGATGGATGTTGTCGTCAGCTGCGAATTTCATTTCCTGATGATGACATTGAGCCGTGATGTTTCTAAACTGAGCCTACCTGATGGCTGTCTCTGATTGTTTCTGTTGTGCGCTTTCAGTTTGTATTTCCAATTACCTTTGGCTGCGAAACCGTTTCGAGAAAGACCACATATCTACTTGATAGGCTGCTATATTTACTTGATGGTCCCTTTTTGAATCCACATCTGCGCAAGTCGTTTCGGCTCGAAAAACTTCCTTTATCTCTCTTCATCTTTCTCGGCTGTCCCGTATTGATAAGAACAGAAATTTCTTGATCTGACGTCGATGGCGCGGATTGGTAACGGGGTAGGACGCAGCTTCGGTTGTGCCACTCCCGGCACTCGATGATGACATTGTTCTGAGAGTGTCGAACAATTTCTAACATCTTTTTTTTTTCTATTCTGTTTGTTTTGTTTTGATGTGCAGGTGAATCGGAGACTTTGCGGAGGAGCTCAAAGGACATCAAGAAGGATACTTAGAAATTTTAGGGCTTAGGATTTTTAGGTTTAATGTAATTCCTTGTAACAGCAAAAATGTGAAACAATCTCCCTTTTGTATAATGCAACCTTTATGAAATAAAATTCCCAACACTTTGAATTTATTTATATTTTATTCCTAGTTAAAAAAAAAAATATAAACAATTGTGAATAAATCCACAAGTATTTAAATTCGTTAACATAGGCATAAAACATAAATATTCCCAAGTGGTATTCTTATTGGTGCACTCGTCTCATTTGTAATCCTAATCTCATCATCTGGTTAAAATGTTAACCAACCATTTCATAACCAAACACCTATGGGCACCGTAATCACAACATTTTCAGCATCAACAGTAAAACTAATCGTAATTAAATTCCACTGACCAAACCGCTAAAATCTCAATATGATCAGAACTGGTGATAGATAAATGCCTCGAAACCAATACGTATCAAATGCCTCAGAATTTTAATAACAGCCCATCTTTAAGGAATTGGTAGAATTTGTGTAAAATGACCAAAATACCCCTGGAATCAAATCTCTCTTTGATGTTGGCAAAAAAATCATGAAGTTTGACTTTGGTTTGACCACAGTTGACCTCAGTTTGACTTTTTAACTGCATTGACTGCTTTTGACTTATCTGATCATCTGACTGAGCAAACTTTTGAGAAAAGTCTTGAAACTTGACATGGGGGTTCTTATACACATATAAGATGTTATGAAGCTCACTTGAAGTCTTGGAAGTCCATTTAGCCTGATTAAAGTCAAAACCCTAGTTTTGGATGCACTGCTTAGGAGGTGCATTGTCTGAGGGAATTGTCAACTCTTCTGACCAATTATGAATTTTGTGAACCTTGTGAACCTTCTTGGAACACAAAGTCTTGTATTGTGAGGGCAAATTTTGGGGTGCAACACCGAACATAAATCTCAGCTAACTTTTCCAAAGGATAACTAATATCAATCGGAATAAAGTGAGCAGATTTAGTAAGCCTATCAACAATCACCCAAATAGCATTGTGACCTCTTTGCATATTTGGTAAACCCGTAACAAAATCCATCGATATACTATCCCATTTCCATTCCGGAATATCTAACGGTTGCATCAAACCACTAGGCTTCTGATGGTCCACCTTAGACTTCTGACAAGTCAAACACGAATATACAAATTGAGCCACATCCCTCTTCAATCCGGACCACCAAAAGATTTTCTTCAAATCTTGATACATCTTATTCGCTCCCGGATGAATACTCAAATTACTCCGGTGTCGTTCTTCCAATATCATCTTTTTAAAATCCACATCGTCGGGAATACAAATACGACCACGAAATCTTAAAACTCCAAAATTGTCAACCTCGAAGTCCTCATTCTCATTCATCATCAAATCAACGAATTTCAAGTCCAACTTTTGATTTTCACAAACGGTAGCAAGAAAGTCATTTGTAACATGCAACATACCAAGTTTCACACTACTCGGCGTCATTTCACAAACCAAACTCAAATCTCTAAAATCCTCCAAAAGTTCCCACTCTCTTACCATAAATGTAGACATATGCACTAGCTTCCGACTCAAAGCATCGGCTATAACATTTGCCTTACCCGGATGGTAACTCAAACCAAAGTCATAATCCTTCAAAAACTCTAACCACCTCATTTGCCTCATATTCAATTCCTTTTGATAAAATAAATACTTCAAACTCTTGTGGTCGCTAAAAACTTCAAATCTCACACCATAGAGATAATGCCTCCAAAATTTCAAAACAAAGACCACGACCGCCAATTCCAAATCATGCGTAGGATAATTCTTCTCATGCACTCTCAATTGCCTTGAATCATAAGCCACAACTTTACCATCTTGCATCAAAACACCACCTAACTCAGACAAAGAAGCATCACAATAAACCACAAACGGTTCCGTCGGATTTGGCAAAATCAAAACCGGCGCCGTTGTCAACCTTCTCTTAAGTTCAACAAAACTCTTCTCACAATTAATGTCCCAAACAAAAGCCTTTCCCTTACAAGTCAACTAAGTCAACGGAAGTGCCAACTTCGAAAACCCTTCGATAAACCTCCGATAATAACCGGCCAAGCCCAAAAAGCTTCGAATCTCCGTAACCGACTTAGGAGCTTCCCACTGCATTACCGCGTCAATCTTAGACGGATCAACACTAACACCATTTCCAGAAATAACATGCCCAAGAAAACTCACTTTCGATAACCAAAACTCGCACTTTGATAACTTAGCATACAATTGCTTCTCCTTCAAAACCCGTAACACAATCCTCAAATGCTCTTCATGCTCTTCTTGAGACTTAGAGTAAATCAAGATGTCTTCGATAAACACAACCACGAAATGATCCAACTGATCATGAAAAATACAATTCATGTATTCCATAAACACACCCGGCGCATTAGAAACTCCGAATGGCATCACTGAAAATTCATAATGACCATACCGTGTCCTAAAAGCCGTCTTTTGGAATTCCTCCTCTTTAACACGAATCTGGTGATAACCTGACCTCAAATCAATCTTACTAAAAACACGGGCACCAACCAATTGGTCCATCAAATCATCAATTTTAGGAAGCGGATACTTATTCTTAATAGTCACCTTATTCAACTGCCGATAATCAATACACAACCGCATACTCCCATCTTTCTTCTTTACCAACAATATCGGCGCACCCCAAGGAGAAACACTCGGCCTAACAAATCTCTTTTCCAATAAATCATTCAATTATTTCTTCAACTCTACCAACTCCGATGCCGACATACGATACGGTGCCATCGAAATCGGTCTAGTACCGGGAACTAGATCAACCGAAAACTCAACTTCCCTCTCCGGCGGTACATCCGTAATGTCCTCCGGAAACACTTCCGAAAAGTCGCGCACTACCGGAACCAAATCTAATTCAACTTTATTCTCTACCGACAATGATGCAAACAAACAGAACACTTGAGCTTCGTCCGCCAAAAGTTTCTTCAACTCTTTAGTGGATAGATAACTCTCTTCCTCATCATCTTCCAAAGAAGAAAACCTCACCAACT